>RJWH01007287.1:0-42041 GCA_004363575.1 Solenodon paradoxus | reverse complement strand
CCAGGCCCATGATGGAACCACCCACCCAGGACCAGGCTACCAGGCAGGCACAGCCACGTGGGCTCATGAGCACATTGTAGCGCAGCGGGTGGCAGATGGCCACATAGCGGTCGTAGCCCATGACGGTGAGCAGGAAGGAGTGGGTGAAGCCAAACGTGAAGGAGAAGAACATCTGGGTGGCACAGGCCCTGAAGGTGATGGAGTGCTGCGTGGAGAGAAGGTCAGCCAGCATGCGTGGGATGATGGCCACAGTGTAGAGGATCTCAGAGATGGAGAGGGCACACAGGAAGACGTACATGGGTGTGTGGAGGCTGCGCTCACTCCAGATGGTGGCCATGATGAGTAGGTTCCCCAGCAGTGTGAAGAGGTACATCAGCAGGAACAGCAGGAAAAACATCAGCTGAAGGTGTGGGAAGGTGGAAAAGCCGATGAGGATGAATTCAGACAAGGAGCTGTGGTTCAGACCCACCACTGCAGCCATGCCTGCTGGGCAAGAGAGCCAAAGCCCAGTGGGTAGGACTTGGGGTCTCCAATGAGTCCTCCCAGGACTTCTTGTAGGGATTCCTTCACTTATCTGCATGTGGTGAGTCCTTCTAGTGAATGATGCTCATGATAGTTACCTCATAAGTATTTGACACTTGAATAAGATCATGTATAATAGAGTGCTCATCCCAGGTTCTGGCACAGGGTGAAAATTCAATGACTCATCATCGCCTATGTATCATCATCACTGCTATAGAACTGAACTTCTGTGATGAGCTCAGGCTCTCCTCTCGGGCACATCCAGGCTGAGTCCCACATACACTTGTCTACCTCCAGTCATTTTTTCTCAATAGGACCAGGAACTGAAAGAATAAAGCAGTATTCCAGTCTTTTAACATTCATGATGGTGACATCTCTAAGGAAAATTTTGGTCTGGAAACCTCTGGTGCTGGCTGGAGTTCTGCCTTTGAACAAATAGTGTGAATCTTATGCTCATCCTGCCCAATATGTTTCCTGAACTCTGAGTTGTCTCAAGCTTTGTCTATCCTGACTGGGTGATTTTTTCTGACACTAAGTTGACACATATTCCCTGTGGATTCAATGCTTTTGAGAAGCTTTTTTAAAACAGTACTTCAAAATATAACATTAGGCTGGTACCTTTGTCTTTTGAGTATAGTTTTCTCATCCCTAAGACCAAGTTCATCATAATAAGCCTTGATTGAAAAGGTTGTTATGAGGCTTAAGTAAGATTATGACCTAACATGCTGACCACAGGACCTGGAACAGTGTCAGCACTCCAGAAGCTAAGACTGAAGAGATGTTTAAATCAGTAGAATCCAATGCTCTTAGAAAGTATGACTTGTGATTGTTTTTCTCTCTTAATTAGTGCATTGAATGCCTTTACCTCTTTGGTCATTACTGTTATTTGGGCTTATTTCTATCACTTTAATACTGAACTGAATATATAAAAAGTAAGTAATATATACATATGGTTAAATATGCACAGTTAACATATACAAATATGCACAAACATACACACACTTTTACACGAAAAGATGAAACAAAAAAATTATTTTAAGACTAAGTCATTGCTACCCAAAAGAAGCTTGTGTAATGTGAGCCCAAAATGGAAGTCTAGATAAATTTCCAAGTGCCAATACATCGAAAAGATTCAGGAGCACAGTGCAATAAAATTGAAAATTAATAAGAGGGGATCTGAAATTCTTTGTAAATATGGAATGTTGATATTACTCTGAACCACTGCCTTTGTCATGCTAATGTATTACTCACTGTTTGGGGGATAAAAAGAAAATTAAGAAATCCTAAGGACTGGTGACAATGAAAAGTTGATATACCGACTGCAGAAGATAAATTACAACCTGTGGTAGAAAAGTGAAACATTAATTTAAAAAGCTAGGAAAAAGAGAATGAAAGATATAGTAGAAAAAAATTATAATGCCACTAAAATTTGCTCTGTAGTCTCACTAATGTTAATTACCTGGGTATGATCTTTGTACCAGGGTTATGTAAGATGCCAATATTAGAAGAGGTTTGTCAAAAAACCACAAGAATTTTCTATATTATTTTTTCAATGCTTTTGTAACTTTAATGTTAGCTATTTAAAAAGTTCAAAAAATGAGTTATTTTCAACAGAGTTTAAAATCTACCAAGAATCAGGATTTTTAGCTAAAAGTACTTTTTTATTTACTTCATTCATTTGCATCAGTGGATGCGAAGAGAAGAGAATGGGGGAGGGCCTGGGGACTGTCTGGGTAAGGAGATTAATTGTATAGTGAAGGTAAAAGTAAATAGTGATAAACTTACTATATTATCTACAGATATATATTTACTATCATGCATACCTTAAATCAAATTAATGTCATAATGCAATATTCCTTAAATAAAATCAATATTTAAATAAACCTAAGAGTTAACTTGAACACAAGCTCAGAAGACCTCCTTAGAGAATTCAATTTTCAAAATGGAAAATAATATAAATAAATGGATAAAATGGAAGTACAATATCATAAAGATGCTAATTCTAGCCTAACAAATTTCTATAAATTAATATAATCTTCCTCCAAAAATACAGTTGGATTTTTGAGAAATATGATGAGCTCATTCTAAAATTTCTATGAAGAAATAATCGTTCTTTTTTAAAAAAAGGAAGGAAGGAAGGACAGAAAGGAGGGAGGGAGGAGGGGAGGGAGGGAGGGAACAGAAAGAAAAGCACTTTTTAAAATTTATTTGTTGGGTTTGTTTTTCACCCCGACTCCAGGTTGTGAACCCAGGTGTTTACATGGTCCACACTTCAGCTGCCAACTAAGATACCTGAACCACCAAGAATAATGATTTTTGAGTAGTTAAGTCATCCTTGAACGAAATGAAGGTTTAAGGGAGATGGAGATGGTGAAATTGCCTGCTGAGGTGGTGAGACATTCTGTGCAGTCTTGTAAATTAGGCAGCAGAGGTCAATGAGAGATAGACAAGAGACCAGCGGTTCCAAGTGTAGACCTCAGAAGTGTCACTATCTATTCACATAGATAGTGGCACCTCATTATTTAGGAGATATTATTGAGGAAAGTATTCTTGATATAGACAAAAACAGAACTAAACAATTATAATCTTTAAACTACCAGGAGGCATCACTTTACACTAAACATTGGAATCAAACATTGAAAGTTCAGAAGCCGTCATCTTTGGTTCAGCTGCAGGGACAGCGAGACGCTTACCCTAGGTTCTGCTAACACTCCTCCTGGGTCCCCATCTGAACGAGGCTCTCACATAGAACAGTGAGGGGAAGCGGTGAAGGTCATTCACTGCAAGATCATTGTGGAGACAGAGATGGGGGCGGTCTGGACCCACCCCACACAAGCTGGGGCATGGAGAAGTAACATGTGGTGAGTACACACAAGGGGGCTAGGCAACATTTAGGAAAAAAGCAAACTGACATCCACACAGCAAGACAGATGTCTGAAAAATATCCCTGGGTCAAAATTAGAAAAAAACAAGAAAGTTCATTCTTAGTATAAAGCACCATAATGAAACATGTCTGTGGAAGTGTTTACAATTTATAAGGACTCGTGCAAGCATTGAGCAAATTAATCTGACTGCATTGTGGGGAGCAAAGGTGACATAATAATGAACACAGGGTCACCACCAAGTGCAAATGACATTGGGTGAGATATGTTCAACCAGAGGAGTGATGAACTCAAGCCTCCACATGTATGTCTGGAGAGAGTTGTGAGTATATACATATATATACATATATAGTCATACACTTATTTTAGTAATGCATACATAAATGATACATATATAAATCATGAATAATAAATCATAAATTATACATATAGAGATCAATGACACATATACATCATATACAGTATTTATTCTATAACACATTTCCTAATACTTGCCTGGGGATGGAGTTCACTCCAATATTACAACATTCCCTTCCATTTTCTCTAAATGATTGTCACCAAATTTCCCTCAAAGCTATAGTCAACCAATGTATAAAGACCGAGTCACATCTGGAAAGTGTACAGTTTGGCTCTCATCAGCAGAGTGTCTATCCTGATATATCCTGATATGGCAACATGGATGCAGTCAGGAGCCCCTGTGTTCCCAAAAGCTAGAAGAGACAATAAAGGGGTGTGCCAGGGCATTTGGACATACACAGCTTTGTCAGGATCTCTTTCACACACTCTGTTGTGCCCAATCACACATACACACACATGCACACACAACCACACACACTCACACTAAGACACCCAGCAGAGGCATAGCACACTGCCACAGCATGAGTGAACACCGTGCAGTCCTTATTTCCAGTGTCATCCTTTAGGGACACTTATGCCCAATGTGGGGCAGAGACAATGCCCAACCTGAATTGGTCCTGCAGAATCCACTCTGGGGGACCAGGCTTGGGGAGGAGGCAATCTGGGAAGTGAAGAGATTGCATGGGACCAGAGTCCAGATTGACCACTGAACTGGGGGTGATGGGTGAAGACTTAGGGACTCCCATCCACCTACTATCCCCAGCCAGGGCTCCCTCTCAATGGCTTCATGCCCTTGCCATCCAGCCTCCAGCACTATTGTCACCTGTTTGTGGAAAACGGTCCTGGAAGCAAAGGGCTCATTCACAATACTTCACATTCTGAAGTATCCTTGCCTGGGGCTGCCATCCTGCAGTGTGCAGGGCCAGATGTGTGTGGATGGTAGCTTTATCTCAGGTGGTGTCTTCCCAAGGATGGACTCCCAAAGGTCTCTCTCTGTAACCCAGGGGATGCGGGTGCATGATCCTCCAAGTGCAAGGAGGAAATGGCACCCTGAGAATGCCTCTGACTCCTTCCATCCTTTCATCCTGCATCCAACAATCCATTCATCTTCCCTTTTTCCCTCACTTCCTTCTTTTCCTCCTCAACTCTTCTATCCCTCTTTCCATCAAACCAACCATCCATCTGTCCTACCATCTGTTTGTCCATCCATTCATTCATCCATCCATCCCCCATGACATCTTCACTGACATGCCTGGTTAAATCTAAGAATCCAAAGTAAGATCTGCCCTCACCTAGCACTAAAAGAGCCCTTTTTTCAGTGTATTATTATACATTTATATATGATATATGATGTCATACTAATATAATTATAATAGAATTATTAAAAATTAAAAAATAATTGATAACTTATATAATAAATTAACAAATTTTAATATATGATTATTATAGCATAAATATTATAGAGCAAAGTATTATACATATATTAATATTGGTATAATACATACTAATTACAATACAAGTTAATGTATATGTATTACTATACAAAACATCAAATATAACATAATATATATTTAATATTATTATAACATGATATCTGCAAGCATATTAATTGTAAGGACATGAGTCCTAAACTTTGGAGACTGATGTATCCAGGTCTGCAGTCTCCAGGATGGAGAGGTCCAGTCTGAGAGTCACAGACCCGAGACTGGGAGTCTGTGTGGTAATTTGAGTCTATGAGATAGAAACACACAGAGTCCTAGTGGAAGGAAAATTCCAAACAGTTTTCCCTTAAATTCACTGAAAGGCAGCTTTTGTGCCACTTGCATGTTAAGGAGATGAGACGAGGTCACCCACATAAAGGAGAGCCATTTACTTTAATTCATTGGTGACTTAGATGTTAAACTCATCCAAAATACTCCCACAGAATCCCCCAGAATAATGACTAAATATTAGCTCCCCATGTAATCTCAACAAGTTGACACATAAGTGAAATTATCATGCTCATCCATATTGCAGCACAAACCAGCACTACATTCCTTTCTATGCCTAGGTAGTCCATTGCTTGTGGTGGGTTAGTGTAGTTATTATACGTGATGTATTACATGTGGTATATCATATATGATGTATTACATATTGTTACATATGGTATAATACAGTGTAGTATATTATGTCATGTTACAGCGTGGGATAGTATAGATGATATATTACAGTGATATATATGGTGTGGTACACACATGTAATGTATTATAATGTGACATATTATATATGATGTATACAGTGTGGTATATCAAATTTAATGTATTACAATGCATCATCTTACATAATACTCAATAGTTTTTAAAGCCCTTTTAGGAAGATGTTTTACCTTCCTCTTTTGATTCCCCTGTGGCAAGTTCTGACCACAAAGCCAGTGTCTACACCCAATTGTTCCATTCACCAGATAGAGGATTTCTTTAGTCAGGTGAGGGAAGAGCTCTCTTTGATTCCTCAGGTCATTACCAAGTTCCTTCACAAGTGAGTACAGATGTGATGGATGGACGACTGGATGGATGGATGGATGGATGGATGAATGGATGAATAGGTGGATTGATGGATGACTGTATGGATGAATGAAAAGAAGATTGAATGAATGACCGGATGGGTAGAAGGATGGATAAATGGTTGGATTAATGGATAAGGGGATGAATGAATGGTGACTGGTAGATGGAGAGACTGGTGGAGGTATGTGGATGAGTGGCTGGATTTGTTCGTGTATGACTAGAAAGATGGGTGGTAAGTTAATGGTTGGATGTGTGGGTGTACAGGTATATGGATGAATGGATAGATAGTTGGAAGGTAGGAAAGGAACAATAAAGGATGGAGGAAGGATGAAAGAAAAGAGGAAGTATTTGAAGGAAGGGGCATAAAAACGGAAAGAGGAGAGGGTATTCCCCTGGCCCCAATTACCATCTATTAGTCAATGCAAGCACGCCAGTGGAGATGAAACTAGAGGCAGGGACACTGGGAAGGAAGCGAATTTACAGAGAGATTTAGGAAAAGAGAGAGGAAAAACATTACCTGGGCATATCTGGAAGATAAATTGGAAAGATTTGATCTCTGCTCTGTAGTTCAGGAAAACTGTAAGATGATAAAAACAAGACCTCAGAAGCACAGTAGAGCTTGTTGAAAGTACTAACTCAAAATTAAACAAAGTTTCTTGTAACAAAAGTTATATATAATGAGTTTGGAATGTTGTATTATATCTTCTCTAAGCCCTTCTTTGAAGATAGGCTCTTCTTATAGCTACTTGTCACGAAGGTGATATTTTGTTGGACTATCAAAGGGCTAAGGTAGAATCTGAAGCCCCATGTGTGAAATTTTAAATCCAGTTCCCCAAATGATGAAATTCCAGTCTTCTGTCTTGACTCAGCACAGGCAATAGGTTTGATCCAGTTTCCCTCATTCCTCGGTTATTTGAGGCAAAGCTTGCCACATCTGATTACCAGTGATGCTATCATACACACTCATTTATTTCAACTGGATGTTTTCTAAACATAAACACCTTCAGGTTTTTAGTGAATAGACAAGAACCATGAACAGAAAAGCACAAATAGCCACAGACAAGTGTGGCGGCAGCAACGTTATTCATTCTCCCCAGCTGCGCCCCACTGATACAAAAGACTAGAGTAGAAAGAGAACATGATGAAAATGAAGATGTGTTGGCATGAATCCACCTAAAGACCTGCTGACTTATTACCAGATTAAAAAAGTTGTGGCATATACATGCTAAATGGAATTGTACTGATGTATTCTGAAAGATGAAATCACGCCTTTTGAAAAAAACGTGTATGGAACTTGAAGTGATTATGCTAAGCAAAATCAGTCAGAAATAAAAAGAAAAGTACAAGATTCTGGGGTTGACAGTGTAGAAATGATAAGGTGCTGACACTGGAGCTGGTTGTGGTGTGGTGTGATGTGCACATGAACTGAGGTGTGAATCTATCCTGAAACTGACATAGTTTTGTGTCCTGAAACATTAATTTGAACATAAATTCCACATGAATAAACAAAACAAATGAACAGACAAAACGAAATCAACCCTTAGACACTTGCCATAGAACTGAGGTTACCAACAGGGAATGGGAGCGGGGCAAGTGGTGGTGGAATTCACAGGACAATGGTGACGAACACTTGGTGATTATATATATGTATATATATATATATATATATATATATATACAGGTGTCTGCTATTGCCTGCTGAAAGCTACTGTTGACTCCTCATTCTCTAAAGGATGTAGTGTGAAAAGTGCGGAAGACCTAGTGACACCATACTAGAACGTTCTCAGGATGAAATCAGAAGGATGAAAGGAATGAAAAAGAAAATGTCTTTCTCGAACAACTTACTAATGCTCTGTGGACCAAAAATTTACCCCAAATTCCAACTTTGGGTACCATGTGTTTAATTCAAAAACACTGGGACTAAAAGAAGTCCTGAGAGAGGATGACCTGTTGAAGAGTTTCCAAAGAGCCATTCAGGTCTTGGTTGTGCAGGTCATAGATGAAGGGTTTCCTCATGAAGGCCACAATGGTGTAATCACCATGGCTGCCCTACCCATCCAGGTGGTGTGTGTGGATGCAGAGTTCAAGCAGACCCCAAAAATATTCCCATAGAAGACACATACAACAAGAGTGAGAACACCAGGTGGAGAAGTATTTCCACCTCCCCTGGTCTGAGGGCACCATCACATGGCCACAGCAATGAGGGTGTAGGAGGCCATAATGTACACTAAGGAGATCAGAACCAGCATCTCATTGAATTGGGTGTTGAAGAAGCAGAACTTGGTCCAGGTGTCAAATGTGCAGAAAAAATGTGGGATCTGAATGGTGCAGGACAGATGGGTCATCAGGAAGGTGAGGATCACAGAAATGAGGAACAAATAGGACTCAGGGTACCATTACCAGCATAGCATACCAAAAGATTCCCTTAATTATGGTGTAGTACAGTAGGCAACAGATGGCCAGGTAGTGGTTGTAAGTGATGTAGGAGAGAAAGATGCAATTGGCAACTGACGTGATGAAGAAATACATTTGAACCAACCCAGTTGCATAGGAGGTTAAGTTGTCCCTATATAGGTGGTCGGCCAGCATCTTGGGGATGGTGGTGGCAGTGAAGCAGATGTCAAGCAGATGCAAATGCTGAGGAGAATAACATTGGGCTATGGAGGCGAGGGTCCCAGACAATGGCCAGGATGGTGGGCAGGGCTCCCTAGC
Organism: Solenodon paradoxus; assembly: GCA_004363575.1. Taxonomy (NCBI): domain Eukaryota; kingdom Metazoa; phylum Chordata; class Mammalia; order Eulipotyphla; family Solenodontidae; genus Solenodon; species Solenodon paradoxus. Next base: position 33,028 of record RJWH01007287.1, on the reverse strand, counting down.
AGATACAGACTGAAGTACAAACCAAACAGCACCTGCTGTTTCTGAGGGCTCTCTGAGAAGCTGAGGATGAACTCAGTGGTGTGGGTCTGAGTGTCCATTTCCAGGAGGCCCTAGAGCCAGAAATAGGCATCAACACTATTGCATTTCCACCTGTCTTTCAAGACTCATCTCCCTTAACTCTAAGTTTGTCCCTCTGTTTCCTGGGATTCTAACCTCTTAGGATCATCATAAGGACTGAAAAATACACATGTTGGACTGATGTCATTACCTAACAGGTAATATGGACAATAAGGATTTTTGTTAATGAAAACATTAAAGATGCTAGTAAAATAAACTGTGAAATTCTTTAAGTGCAAACCACAAATGATAGTAATCAACACAGCATGATATCAGAATAAAAACAGACACACATGTAAATGGAACAGACTTGAGAATCCAAAAATTAACCCACCCATATATGGACAACTAATTTATAGCAATGGAGCTAATAGCATAGAATGAAACATGGAAACACATTTCAATAAATGATGCTGGGAATGTGGACAGTAGGTAACAGAATAGAACCATACCACTACATTAGACCATAGACAAAAACTATTTCAAAATGAATTAAAAGTATGAATTAAGATCAGAAATAATAATTACATTAAAAAAACTTAAGCAGGAAGCACTTAAAAGTCAGCCTTTGTGATGTCTGTGTGGATTAGTCTCCAACATCAGAGAAACAAAAGCAAAAACAAACCTAAGAGTGGCAACCTGGAATTGGTGTCTACCTGGCTCCAGTGAATGCTTGGCCTCTGCTCCCCTAGATCCTGGAGCTGAGAAATAACAGGCCCACAAGCACTTACCTAGAGCCAGCACCCACCAGGCTTCAGCAAACATGAGATCTCAGGTCCTACAATTCCATGGATAACAGGCCCCATCTTGCAGCAGCCTAGAGCCAGTATCTGCCAAGCTTCAGATACTCAGAAAATTTCCTCTGCCATACCATGGCCAGAACCAGTGCACACTAGGCTTCAGGTCCTGTGGACCCACGGGCCATTGACTGCTGGCCCCACCTATGCCACAGCCCGGAAACAACACATGCTAGACCTCAGATCCATTGATCCCCCACTGGTGCTCTTTAGGTTTCAAGCACCACAGGCCATCACTCCACGCAGTGGCCCATTGCCAGAAACAAGGACCCAGAGATCTCAGGAGCTACAGTCATCCACATCACCTCAACTCACACCCAGATGCAGAAATCATAGACAGCATAATTGGGATACCGAAGAGGTGGAAGGCACTTGAGCTGTTTATGAACTTCCCGCAGGAGGAGAGCTACAAATCTGGCAACCACCACAAGAGACTATCCAGAGAGTAGAACTGGCCCCAACCCCACTGGAATCAAGGACTGGCACTGCCACATCACTAAACAGGTAGGGAGAAATCTAAATTTAAAGAAAAGGAAAGCCTCAACGATAAATGCAAGACAGAAAAAAAAAGCCATGCCAAAATCTAAGTCACAAAATAGCCCAGGAGGAGGAAGATGTTAGGAGCTCACAAGAGAAGAACTCCATTGATAAGAACTGGGCCAACTGAACAGATAAAGAGTTTAAAATAACAGTTGTGAAAAAGCAGAATGAGATGCAGAAGGGTTACACAGCTACCCAGAAGCAACTGGAAGATCTCAGAAAAAGCCTCCCTGGATGCCTGCAGCACCTGGCTGATGTGGTGTGCTACGTGTCTTATTTGCATATGTTGAACCATTCTTGCATCCCTGGAATAAAATCCCATTTGATCATGGTGTGCGTTTTTTGATGTGCTGTTGAATTCAATTTGGATTTTGTTGAGGATTTCTGCATTTATAGTCATCAGTGATGTTGATCCTCCTAGTTCAGTTGTTGGGGTGGTAGGATTCTAAACACCTGTCCATTTCTTCATGATTGACAAATTTGCTAACATATGACTGTAAGCATCCCTCATGTTTCTTTGTATTTCTGTGATGTCATTTGTAGTCTCATCTCTTTCATTTCTGGTTTTTGTTACTAGGATTTTCTCTCTTTTTCTTAGAGAGTCAATTTAGGGGTGTAAAGATTCTGTTTATTTTTTCAAAGAACCAGCTCTTGTATTCATTACTCTTTTGGATGGTCTGTTTGTTTTCATTTTCATTTATTTCTGCTCTAATCTTTATTATTTCTACTCTTCTGCTGATTTGTGGGTTTAATTCTTCTTTCCTTTCTAGTTCCCTCAGTCGAGTGATTAGGTATTTAATTTGAGCACTCTTTGGGGGTTTTCTATAAACTTGCCTCTCAGAACTGCCTTTGCAACATCATATGTGATCTTGCAGAGTGTCTCCAATTTTTCATTATTTTCCAGATAAGTCTTAATTTCCTAAATGATACAGGACATGTTTAGGAGCGTGCTATTCCATCCATATATCTTTGTGATTCTTGCACCTTTGTTCTCTTGGTTCATTACTAATTTCACCATCTTGTGATCAGAGAAGATGCTTTCTATAATTTCAATCAAATTTGTTGAAATGTGTTTTGTGCCACAAGATGTGGTCTATTCTTGACAATGTTCCATGTTCATCAGCAGGCAGAGCCTCCCCTGAGAGGTCTCCTCTTCGATACGAGTTTTTTCTAACAAGTTAGTGTGCAGGAGTATGTGGGTTTTTTTCAGGGGGAGTTTCATATACAGCTGTAGATTCAACTTGTTTATTAAAGAATGTGAGTTATGAATTCTCTTAAGGGTGAATATTTATTTTCAGCCTACCGTTTGCCTTGTCTCACAAGGTTTCTAATGTCTTAGGTGTGTTTTAAGTGTTGTGCACTGTGTATCTTCCTAAATCACACTTGAGGATATTTCTGGTTCACATACAGATTAGTAAACCTCTTTGTTTTCAGCTTGCTTCATTCTGAAATACTTTGGTGCCTTCTGTCTCTAATTCAAAAGTAGGAAACAACTTCTTTGTTTCTTTGTATTTCTGTGATGTCATTTGTAGTCTCATCTTTCATTTCTGGTTTTTGTTACTAGGATTTTCTCTCTTTTTCTTAGAGAGTCAATTTAGGGGTGTAAAGATTCTGTTTATTTTTTCAAAGAACCAGCTCTTGTATTCATTACTCTTTTGAATGATCTGTTTGTTTTCATTTTCATTTATTTCTGCTCTAATCTTTATTATTTCTATTCTGCTGCTGATTTGTGGGTCTGAGATGGATCAACTTTGCGACATTCTATAAACAGGTGCACTGTCATGGTTCTTGGAGATGAAGGTTCCATTTATTTTTAGAGTTTGTTGTTACTAAATACTTTTGTAATCTGTTTGCTGTCTCAGAAAACTTTAAATTTATCGCATTTATTGCTTTTTCCAAGTTGTCTCAAACCACTGGAGATTCATTGCAAAAACCCTTGATATTTAATGACTAAATTGCATTGGCCTAATGAGAATAATGGTCACAAATGACCTCCAGGAACTTCAATGTCTCACAAGAAATGTTTGACTACTTCAGACCTAAAATTCTTCTCTTTTTCATTTTTAAAGTGGATGGTTCATTGTGCCTAATTCCAAACACTTAAATAAAATTCAAAATGGAATAGCAACTAGAGTTCACTTTTTAACTGTGTACTATAGTGGTGTCTGAAAGTTTCATCTTCTTCTAGGCTTTCCTACCCTACTTAATACTAAGAGGCCAAACTTTGTTATGTGTTTAATTTCTGTTCCTCTATTATGACCTCACCTTACTCTTAACGAGATTTAAACATGTCAGAAAATACCGAGGTTTAAAGGTACAGTCTTAACTGCATTTTATTTCTGTAATTTTAAGTATTTTATTTCCTTTTTTTTGTATTTTAAAGGTCACTAACTTCTTGTATACTTGTGGTGGCTGAGACAGGGAATAGAATGACCTGATTCTTAAGTGGACTATGACTTAAGTTAAATTTGCCTTTAATATGTCTCAACTTTATGAATTCCTGGAAACTATGGACCATGCCATTGCAGATGTACAGGAACAAAAAGATTTCTTAACTGCAGTGGTTTTATAGTACCACCTCAGCCTCAATGTAATGCACATCTTTAATCACAGTGATTTCAAAACTTTTTGCCAGTTACAATAAAATAAGTACACTACAAACTGTATACACTTACGCAGAAAGCCAACATAAGAGTGCTCTCTGGTGCCAGAGTTATTTAACTCCAGGGAATGTCAGCTTTGCCTGATTTTCCCTCCATGTTTAGACTTTTCCCCAAGGCTGAGTCTCGAAACTGATGTGACTCTGAGATGGGTCAACTTTGCAACATTCTATGGACAGGTGCATTGTCATGGTTCTTGGAGATGAAGGTTCCATTTATTTTTAGAGTTTGCTGTTACTAAATACTTGTTTCCAGTTTGTTCTCTAGGTAGAAAGGAGTCTGAGGTCTTACCAGTGCCATCTTGGAACTGTCCAGTGTTTTATTTATATAAAATCAATTTACTTTTAAAATTATGTTTTTGTAACCAAATGTACCATGTTTATGTTTAACTCCTTGTTTAAAAATATTGTTTTATTATCTACCAAGCACATGAAAAGATGCCTACTATCACTGGTCATTAGGTAAAAGCAAATTGTAAGAGATGGGAAACTACTTTCCAGTCACTAGGATGATATTATCTGAACATTGAATGTGTTGGGGAGACTACTGATAATTGAAGTTCTCAAAGATGGCTGGATTTAAGCAAAAACTTATAGTGTTCACAGTGCCACAGGTCACAATTGCCAAAGTTGGGTATTTGGGAAACTGTTCAAATCTCCATGAAGAGATAATTGAATCAATACATGTGGTATGTTTGATATAAATAGTATCTCTTCATTCCACAGAAGAATGGCCCTTGATCCACGTATACAGGGTGCACATTGAGGATTGTGTGTTTATTGGACAGAGGACACACAAAATTTCACATAATATAGATTCCATTTATCTGAAATGTGCATATCAGATAAATATATTTAGACGGAAAATAAACGATGATTGCAGGGGTGACAGGAGTGAACAGAGAAACAGAGTAGCTGCAAATGGGTCAAAGTTTCCTTTTTGGTGACGAAATATCATGAAATTAAAGAGAGATGATGGTTGCTCTTTTACATGCACTAAATTGTTGGAGTCAGAAAACAGAGCAAGGTCAGAGTTGGAGCTGGAAGAACATCAAGGACACCAGACCCAAGGCACCTGGCAAAAGCCACTGTGTGAAAACACTGGGACAGTGTGTCTGTGACTCTTTGCCCACCAAAATAAGATAGATATAGTTATTTTGTTAGAGAGCAAAGCTGTATAAGCAATCCAATGTAATTATAAACTTGCTTATGTAATCTACTTGAAGCAATGCTGTGTATTAACCCAATAAATAAGTGGAGACCAGGATGGTCAGGGCCTTCGGTCCAAGAGAAGAGAGACCGTTGGTCCCCTGACTCCAGCTTTCCTGTCTTCTCATACGCTCTCTTGAATTTCTCAATCTCCTGTGGTGCCTTTCCTCACTATCCCTGCTCCCAAGATCGAACTCCTGGACCTTCTAGGGACATATCGGGACCCATTTATCTCCTGCGGTCGCTCCTGACCTTTGAGCAGACATGGGTGACTAGAAGTGTCAGATTCACAGCTGTGCTGTGGGGACATGCAGTGTCTTCCATAGGAATGATGGGCAAGACAGCCTGATGGTGGTGACACTGAGTGGGCTCCTGCACCATGGACCTGGGTGAGTCATAGGTCTGGGATTAGGGGAGTCTGACACCCTCACCTAAGTGTGAATGGTCATGTATATGTCTCTGTGCACAGTCCTCTCCACCCCTTTATCGGTGGCCCCATGTGCTCCACACAGGTCAATGTCCAGCCATCCTTCAGGGAGGACCATGCCTCATCCACCACACCTGTGATACTGTCTGTCACATCACTGTCCCTCCCCAGCAATGTTGTCTTTAGAGTGCACGGTACCTGCCCCATCACTAAACAATACTTGACTGCTGAGCCCCAGCCTCAGCTCATGGGGGTAATGACACTCAACTTGGGGATCTGGCAACTGACCACATTGTGGACATGTTATATGCACTCCTGCATCCTCAGAGGCAGCATCTGTGGTGTCACCACAGGACTAAACTCCCAGGGGAGATCTATACCCTGTATCATAGGACAGGCTCTGCAATCTGGCCCACATGGAGGCTAACAGGAGGGATGGAGGACCTGAAATCATGTCTCTGGCCTGGGGCAGGGGCTAGAGCGAGTACAGAAGGGGACAGGCAGCAGCCTGGAAAACATGACCCACCCTGGAGGAAGAGCAGCAACACTTTTCTCTAACACATGCATTTATCTCCAGAATCTGAAGGGCATACTATCTGTCTCTTTCCTCCTTGTCCAGTATCTCTAGATACCAAGTCTGAGGCCCAATGATCCTTCACCTCCTGAACCTAATAGGAACTCATGAGTATTTGTAGAATCATCTCACTAGGGTGTATGGTAAGTGAAGTCAGGGAATCCTCTCCTCCTTGGTCATGATTTTGCTGAAGAGGAGCCTCCTTCGAGGCTAGTCGAGTATGGTGGTGAGTGGAAGAAGGAAACTTCTCACTGAGGTGCTTTGTGATGATGGGGTGTTCAGAACAGCCACCCCAGGTGGTAATAGATCAACATGCCCACCCTCCTACTAAAGACTGCCCCTGAGTTAATGCTTATTTCAGCTCAGAGAAAGTTAGCCCTGCAGCTCTCTAGCCAATACAGTCTGTAACATCAAGCCTCTAGTCTGGGAAACACATAGGAAAGACATGTTCCTCCTTTTATGAGCATCATAGAGATAGGTGGAGAATGGTGAGTTTCTGCATTGACTCAGAGGGTAGAGTTGGAGATGGAGGCCATGAACTATGAGACCCCAAACCCCCTAATGCACAGAATAGGGTGACCATGGGGGCTTCATTGAGATGGTATAAGAAATTCTGTTCAAGGTGAGAGCCTGGGTACAGGGTCTCAGGGATGAGGAGCATCCTGTGCACAGGATCTCAGGTGGGAGGGCAATGTAATCTGAGGAATGGGAAATGGGCAATGAAAATGGCTGTGAAAACCAGGAGAATGTGACTCAAAATAGTTTAAAATATGGGAAAATGTCCATTTTCCAAAGTACCCATAACCCAGAAAACCTGGAATGATGCTCATCTAAACAGGGAACACTGGTTCTTAGACACACACATGCACAGTTGGGTCCCTGTGATGTCACTCACATCTGAAAATGTACATGTCTCCTGGGCACAGACTTACTGGGTAACTAAGAGATGTCAGGCTGGGGAAACAAGGGGCAAGTATAGGTGGTCCTCTCTCTCAGGGCTGCCAGTTAGAGGGAAAAAAGAAGATTGATGAGGAAATTCAGCACATGAAGAACCTTTCCCTGGAGGTGAAGCACATGCCACCCTCTGAGCCTGGGTCTGCTTCTGTCTGTGCCCAGCACCATGGAGCTCTCAGGATCCAAACTTGAGTCACTTGTAGATGTTGGGTCTACTGCCCTGGTATCTACATGGTGTCCGTAGTTTTCAGCCACTTGCAGCTCCCAAAATTCTGGCTATGAGTGAAGGAAATTCCTTCAGTTTCCCCAGCATCTCTTCTCCTAATCACACACCCGTGTTTGAACTCGAGACTAAGTGAGACGGTATATGGACAACTTCATCCCGAGAGGGCTGACCTCTCTCTATCTGGTCCTGAGCCATTCATTAGCTCACAGCCTCAGTCAGTGGCTCCAAAACATTCATTATGAAGTCTCTCACTCACATAAATGAAATGGAGACTGGGATGGTGCATCAAATTTTAATGAGTCCTCAGGGAACTTTGAAAGCCTTGGTATCAACTTGCTTGTTCAGATCAAAACTTGGAATTGCTCCCAGGAAGTGTTACAATAACTCTAGAGTTTGGCAGACTGTGAAGGGCTGTGTCCTCTAGGCTCACTGATGTAGTTTTTATTCTTTCTGTGTCACACAGAGAGACCCTTGGGACCTTTACTGATGGACATAGAGCATCATGCAAGGACTAGAGGTGTGGGCTCAGCCAATTCTACTAATGGCTAACTGAGAAATCTCATGCCATCAATTTGCATGAATTTCTAGAAACATCTTTTCTTTTCTAGATTTTAATTGATTTCATTTATTAAAGAGAGACGAGCTGACCACCAGTGTGAACTACCCACTTCTCAGACCCTTAATATAGATTAAGAAGCAGGTGCATACAAACAATAAAAAATTCTCTATATCACTCAGCATCCAAGAAATGAAAATCAAAACCACATGCACCAAGTCCTGCACTGGGTACTGGAGACAAAACATGAGCAGGATTTCCTCTCTGCCCTCAGTCTGATGGGAAGGACATATAGGATCAGATTAAAATAGGACAGATCAAAATGACAAAGACAGAAATATAAAAAGGGATTGAAATGAATTGAACTTAGTTATTTCATGATAGCACTGTGTGATCATTCTAGAAGGACCACTGATCTTTGTTTCATTACACATATTGTGATTCATCACAGAAATGTGTTCACGTCATTACACACAGCAAAGCAAGAGCAGAAGGATTGAATTTAAATATCAAGAAATTTGAGTTATCTGGCTCTTTTTAGAGCAAGTATGAGGCAAGCACTAGGGAGTATAGGACATAAAGAAGTGAAGAATAGAGTATCCAATGCGAGGACATTGAAAAAAGACGCAATCTGTCCATGTAAGATACCAGGAATCCAGAGCTGAGGCAGATGCAATGGGGCTAAAGGGATGAAGAATTACTCAAGAGTAGTCCTGAAGACTTGGACGGGGGATACTCTAGTAAAATTAAAGACCAGGAATCTTTAAAGATAGAAGGTGGTCAGATTCTGAGGATGATGCTGAGTGGTTAGAAAAGAGCCTAAGGACCATTCAGAGTTCAAGACAGCAACATGATGGGTGCCCAGACTCATTCACTCCCCACAGAACTATTTTGCAGACACAAATTTTGAAGAAAAGCAAGATTAGAAACTATGCAAGTGGCTGCGGTATTTAACACCAGAATGAGTTGGGGGAAATGTCCATTTTCAGAGCTGTATCATGGTTTTGGGATCCTGAGTCCTAGGGGACTTAGAGGGGGTAGAAGCTCAGGAAAATCTGGCCTCCCCGAGAGTCATTCCAACAGCAGAGAGCTTGCCCAGCATGATCAAGTTCACTGAATCAGGTGGGGGATTCTTAGCTCAGGGCAGAAAAAAGACCAGCAACCCAGTAAACAGGGTCAGAGTTCCTGAGGGGAATCTGCACGGGTCACTGCCATAACTATAAGGCAGTTAAGGGAAACATCCACCCCTTCCCAACATTATGGCACCAGAGCCACAGGTAATGCCCACTAGAAGTTCCTCCCCCAGACTTCATCATCCTGAAACAGCATCTCTGGAAGAAGAGACCCTCCCAGACTGGAGGAAACTCCTCCCCACTAGCACTACTCTGTGGGTGGTCGTGAAACTGTTACTAGATTGCTGACTGGGTCATCAACAATCCTCAATTGATCTTTACTATTGGGACATGTGAGGCTGAGGGAAGGATCTTAATCCCACAACAAACTCCCAGGCTGAACTCTCATGCCTGAAAACAGAGTCCAACTCAGAGGTTAAACTAATCCAACCAGTGAAGATGCCACACAACTAAATGCCCAATATTCAAACCAAGACCCAGGGTTATTCGGTGCACGCTGATACCCTAAATGAGGTCATCTCTTCAGGGAAACCTAACTCAGAAATAAAAACTGAATGCCAAATAGGGTGAAGACACAGAAAATGTACAGAAAATGATGGATCCAATAAAAAAAAAACCCAGGGGAAAATCTGAATGTGACAGACATATGAAAACAACCTGAGGATGAATTTTAGGGTGATAGCGATAAATATACTCATGTAAATGGAGAAAACAATAGAAGAAGAAAAAGAGAAAGAGAAATGAAGCAGCTCAAAATAGATGTCAAAAAATGAAGAACACAATAGTGAATTAATGAACATAATAAAGGGACTCAGGAGTAGAATGGAAGAAGTTTCCAATAGAATTCAATCATACAGATAAAGAGACAATTTTAAAAGCAGTTAGAGAAAAATGAGCTACATGCCAAGGAGTCTCCATAAGACTGTAGACTTCTCAGCTGAAACTCTACAGGCCAAAAGGGAATGGCATGATATATTCAAAGTTATTAAATAAAAGTATTTTCAATATAGGATGCTATGCCCTGGGGTAAGGCTAGCATGTGGAACAAAAGCAATGATTAAAAAAGTTTTTCAGATACGCAAAAGGTAAATAAATTTACCACCGCAAAACCAGCTCTACAAAAAAATATTAAAGGAATCTCTATAAAATATAAAGAAATCCTACTTAAAAGGAGTAAGAAAAAATAAATAAAAAGTAAGGAAGTTATGAGAATAAAAATGTGGATGGCTAGAATAAGTGAAGATTAAATTACTTTCAAATAAAAATAGGAAATAAAGAATAATTTTGTTGAGTTAACAGCAGTAGCTTTTAAAATTTTTTGGGCAGAATACTTTTTTTAATTAATGGAAAAATATTCATGAGCATTTTGTTTTGACAAAAGAAAAGCCACATTTCAAACAATTATACAGTAATTAAAAAGAAACGGTCTTATACAATAATGTAAAAATTTGCCTTGATTGTAGATTGAATGCATTTCCAAAATGAAATAAACAGAATTCTTAATACTAAGCTCAGGATGACCTCAAAACCCATCTCTAGAGGAAAAAGCAAATAGGAAAACCAATCAAAATGTAACTACATTCAATCCACCTACTAAGAGATAAAGAACAAAGGTATTGTCTGTAAAGATACCCAGAAAAAAACAAAATGGTACCAAACTGTTACAGATCAACAATTGTCCTAAATGTTAATGAACTGAACTCACCAATCAAATGATACAGAATGAAAAATAATACTAAAAAGCATAACCCAGCCTTCTACTACATTCAGAAAACTCACCTCCTTTCAAAAGATAAGCATAGGCTCAAAAATCAATGGTTAGAAGACAATCCTGAAGTTGAACAGCAACAAAAAAATTTGAGAGTAGTCACACTTACATCAGATAAAAGAGATTTTCAACTAAAAAGGATAACAAAAGAAAGATGGAAATTACATATCATGATTAAGGGGTCAATCCAGCAAGAAGATACAATGATTATTAACATATGCACCAAATGAAAGAGCATCAAAATATATTAACAAGAAGTAAAAAGACACAATAACAGCATAATAATGATTTCAACATCCCATTTACAATAAAGCATAAACTAAGAGGTAAACAACAACTTTAAAGAATGGATTAGAACAGTTTGGTCTAATAGACATATACCAAGCACTTCATCTAATGACTGCAGAATTCACATTCTTCTCAAGCACACATGAAGCATCCTCAAGGAGAGATCAAATGTTGGGAGCAAACATATCAACAAATTTGCAAAGATTAAAATCATACCAAACATCTTATCTGACCACAATGGTTTAAAACTAGAAATCAACCACAAAAAGAAAACTGGAACACCACAAATTAATTGGAGACAAAAATATGCTCCTGAATGAAAGACCAAATCAAGGAAAAACTTTAAAAATGCTTAGAGACACACATGAATAAAGACAAAAATCTATGGGATGCAGTAAAAGCAGTGCTGAGAGGGAAAGTCATCACAATCCAGGCTTACCTCAAGAAACAAAAAAAATCACAAATAAACAATCTATCCTACATTTAAAGCAACTAGAGAAAGCCAAAAATCAGTAGAAGAGATGAAATAATAAAATTTCAGGCCTAAATAAATGAAGTAGAAAACAAAAAGACAATCCAGAATATCATTGAAACCAAAAGTTGGTTCTTTGAAAAAAGTAAACAAAGCTTACAAAACATTGACTAGTCTCACAATGAAAAAAAGAGAGAAAACTCTCATAACTAGAATCAGAAATTTAAGGGGAAATGTAACAACAGACACCACAGAAATACAAAACATCATAAGAGACTACTATAAACAGCCTTATGCCAGTAAAGTGGACAATCTTGGGAACATGGACAGATTTTTAGAAAATTACAGTCTAACAAGACTGAATCTGGAAGAATTGGAAAACCTGAATAGGACAATCACAAGAAAGGAAAGTGAAGAGGTAGGCAAAATTGTCCCTAAAAATAAAATCCCGGTTGCAAATATCTTTACTGGTGAGATTTACTAAACCTTTAGGGAGGAATTAATACCGATTCTTCTCAAACTCTTGCAGAATATTGAAGAACAGGGAACACTTCAAAACACTTTCAGTGAGGTTAACATGACACTGATACCAAAAACTGATAGATGATACCAAAAAAGAAAATTACAGACCAATATCTCTAATGAACATAGATGCAAAAATTCTCAGGAAAATATGAATAAAATGAATCCAACAATTTATCAAAAGGATCATTCATCATGACCAAGTGGGAGTTTCCCAGGAATGCAAGAGTGGTTCAACATGCATGAATCTATTATTGTAATATACTCCATCAACAAGAGCAAGGAGAAAAACCACATGATCATATCAATATATGCAGAGAAAACTTTTGCAAGTTTCAACATCCATTTATGATTTTAAAAAACCTTCAATAAAATGGGGATAGAAGGTACATACTTCAACATAACAATGGCCATATAACATAAACCCATAGCCAGCATCATATTCAACAGTGGAAAATTAATAGTGCTCCCTCTAAGGTCAGGAACAAAGCAAGGCTGTCCACTCTCACCACTGCTATTTACCACCATATTGGAGTTCTTAACCAGAACACTTTTATACTGTTTGTTGGAATGCAAATTTTTGCACCCTCTGCAGAAAACAGTACAGATATTCCTTAAAAAGTTGAATGTGATCCTACCATCCTATTTCTGGGTATTTACTCAAAATATATAAAAATGCTAATTTGCAGAGATTTATGCACCCCCACATTTATTGCCACCCTAGTCACAATAGGTGAGAACTGGAAACTACTTAAGTGCCCAAAATCAGATTTAAAAGGATGTGGTGTAAATACACAAGGAATACTATGCTGCCCTTAGAAGAAACGGAATCCTGGCATTTAAATCAAATGGCATGATCCTTTGACGTTGGACATTCTAATCCTTGTAGGAGAAACTGACCAGAAACCCAAACCTCTTAAAAGTGCCCAAGGAGAACTTGTCCCTAAACCAGCTACCCTGAACTTATCCTCCTACATATTTACCTGAACAATGGCTCTTGCAGCTTAATAAGGAACCAGAGCTCTCAACCCCAGATGTTGTGTTTCCAGATATCAGTGGCTATAACCTATTCAATTGTGTCCTGTGACTGTGAACGGGGGACATGTTATCTCAAGGGCTCAAAGCAGAGCCAGCTGTTTATGCAGGACTGCAAGTCTTCCTGACTTGTGATTCCAGAGAACCTCGTCAGAGCACAAACCATGAGTTCATCTTTCCTACTGGAGTCTTTGAACCTCAATCCCCATAGGAAAAAATTGTCCCAAGAGCACTGGTTTTCTGTAGGCTTGTTTCACCTACTTGACAGAGGGGTGGCATGGTTCTCAAATTTCCCAGGAATGAGATCTTACATGCATTATTACTAACAATAATTATAATGTACAAGTATTTATGTGTTGTGGGAACTCTGCTGAGCAAGCACTTTCCTATAATTCTCACAAAATCCCTAGGAGGAAGTACAATGAGAATCACTGCAGTTTGAAGTGGTAGATCTAAAAATTAAATTAGGTAGTTAGTTTGCTCCACAACCAAATCTTTAAAGACCATGATGGTGAGCTCACATAAGAGGTGGTCATGCTTATACAGCTGAATAAAATCATGTTATACATTAATCACAACTTGTTCATCCATTGATGCTCCATTGGTATCAGAACTGAGAGTTCAGTAGCTACATCTCTTTAGTCATCTATTCATATGCTGATGTGGACCTTGAAAACATTATATCAGGTGAAAGACACCAGACACAAAAATACCACACTGACTCGAATTTCACTTAACTGAAATGTCCAGTACAGTCAAGGCCACAGAGACAGAATATTAGTGGCTGTTAATAGCTGGTGGAGGGATTGAGAATGACAGACTGCTTATGGGTATGGGGTCTCTTTTGGAGTTGTAAAATGTTCTGGAACTTGATAGAGGTGATAGTTGTACAATATTTGAATATATGAAATGCCAGTTAAATGTCTGAAGTGTTTATTTTTATATGAGTATTACCACAACACAAAAAATGATGCTCAATCTTATTCATGGTTTAAAAATTCCAAAAAGAAAAATAAAATATAACTTTCAGCTTTGATGATGGAAAGAAATACACAATATGGATAAAATTCAGTGTTGGCAATGATGAAGATATGAGCAAGCCCATGAACTTATAGTAGGAATAGAAATTGGTACAGCCCTGGGAAAGAAAAATTGGTGGATTGAGTTTGACTCAAAGAACCATATTCTTAGGATGTTAATTATCAGCAGCTTCTTCCAAGGTCGAGTGGAGACATAGGACTCAGTGCTTATACCAAGACGTACCTAAGCCGCTGAAATGAATTTGCAAATGGTGTCCTCTTCCCAGTATGTCTGCTCAAGTCTTCCTAATAGTAGACATCAGTACAGGATGAGATAGGCAAGAACTTTACATTGGAAGATATAGCCCAGAAGAAACAGAAGGCCTGGCAGAGGCTGGGAGAGCTGTCAGACAATGGTTTAGTTGATGGAGAAGAGAAGAGAAGGACTAAAACAAGGTTGTAGGAGAATATCTTCAACCACAGTGCAGATCTAAGAAATTTTGGATAAATCAGAGACAGTGCTAGAGTCAAAATCACCATCCTAGGAGACCATCTGAGTTCATATGCTGCCCTTATTGTGAGTGAAGTTGTAATCAGGGGTGGCCAATTATTTATATTCCCCACACTTGTCAACATGTGGGGACATTTGGTGGCACATCACACACATTCACCCAGAGACACTAGTTATGTGGGCTCCCAATTAGGTCACATGTGTCTCTAAGCATAGGGGTGAATATACCATATTTCTGTTTTTACTTTCTGTTTTGAATGCAGTTGACCCTCATTTGTGATGGGTATGGTCTAGAGGGTCACCACAAACATTGAACTGATATATTCTGAACTACTGCCTAGGAAGTATTTGGAGTTTGGTTTCTCTGAATGTATAGTTAAAACATTTGTCAACTAATCAATACAAAACTGCATATTTCAGGCACTTCTGTTAAAAGTCAACTTGGTAACCCAAACCATAAAATATTTAGAAGAAAACGTGGAGAAAAACCGTCATGACGTCAACCTCAAAGAGATCTTTGGGGAAGGACCAGCTATCATAAAAGAATCCAAAGTAAAACTAAGCGATTGGGACTCTACATCAAACTGAAAAACTTCTGCACAGCAAAAGAAGCCACCACTAAAGCAAAAAGAGAACCCATGGAATTGAAGAAGATATTCACACAACATACATCAGTAAGAGTTTAATCTCCAAAATATACAAAACCTCACACTCCTCAACAATAAAAAGGTAAATGACCTATTCAAAAAATGGGCAAAAGCACTGAATAGACACCTACTTAAATAAGACACACAGATGGTCAACAAACACATGAAAAAATGTTCTACATCACTCATCATCAAAGAAATGCAAATAGAAACTATAATGAGATACTACCGCACACCAATGAGAATGGCATATATAAAATAGACTAGAAATAGAAAGTATTCGAGGGGCTATGGAGGAAAAAGGAAAAATTCTACACTGTTGTTAGGAATGTAAATTGTTCCAATCTATTTGGAAAACAGTATGGAGTTTCCTCAAACAAATAAAGTGGATTTACCACTTGATCCAGAAATCCCAATCTTGAGCATATACTCAGATGATACAAAATCAATAGTCAGAAAAAATATCTGTGCTGCTATGTTCAGAGCAGCACAATTCACAGTAGCCAACACAGAAACAACCTTAATGCCCAACAACAGATGACTGGATAAAGAAGCTGATATATTTTTTATGATCCAATGGAATTCTATGCAGATGCTAAAAGAATGAAATAGTTCCCTTTGCAACAATCTGGAGTGAACTGGAAGATACCATATTAAATTAAATAAATCAGAAAGAAAAAATAGTTATAGTATGGTATCACTCATGTGTGAAATATAATGAAATGAAACAAATGAACAGATAAACCCCAGCAACAACTGAACACAAGATAATGGCTGCCGGGGGGAAGGATGTGTGAGGGAAGGAAAGCGGGAAATATGTTGGTACATGGCACTGGAATTCTGATGGTGTGGAGTGAAATATAGGCTGAGATACAATTTCAACATACTAAAATTAATATACCATTGGATAATAAAAGAGATAATAAGTACTACTATAAAAATTAAACTGAAAAGGTAACTCAATATGTGTTGCTGATTCTTTTACATATAATTCATTATAACAGGTCAATGTCGATTCTTGTCTGGTTGAGGCCATGTAAAAATGAGACTATGTACAGAAGAGGAAGAAGGAAAAGTCAAAAGTTTTAACTGGGCACTTATTATGTGCAGGTGTATTTTATTCTTGCATCCTTCCACCAGTCCCACAATGTCACATAGGACAGAATAACAGACAAAGGGTCCTAGGTAATTGAATTACTGGGTTTGTCTGGGTCAAAATTGAACAATTTCGCATTCCCAATAGCTACATACAAGGGATACAATGTCTTCATTTCCACCCCCACTTTCTTTCTTATTTAAAATTATAATCATCTGGTGAGTGTGTATTTGTACTTCAATGTGATTACCAATTTGCTGCTCCCTGGTGCAAAATTATGTTAAGCATCATTTCTTTTTCTTGTTGGCCATTTCTAGGTAACGTGAAAAATATTGATTCAAGTATTAGCCTACTTCTACATTGATTTTTAGTCTTCTCTTCAGGTTGGAAGAATTTTGTATGTATCCTCAAAATTTTTTCAGTGTTCCCTCTTGGGCATCTACCCACACAAACATTTCAACAGGATGAGTCAACAGAGAATTTCTTTGTGGAAGCTGGTTCCTGACTCATGCATATGCTGGGAATTCCCTGATAGTAAGTTCCAATGTGTCTGTATTGAAGGTTGGTGAGGAGACATCTACAATATCATCAGTTGTGTGTGACCTCTAGAGCAAACAATGAGCAAAGTTCCTTTGAAAACACCATGTTGCTTTTTTTAGTCCTTCTCCAAGTCAGAATCATGCATTCTCATGGAATTTAGCCCAGAGGAATTTAAATAAATGTTGGTTTAGGGGTTTCATGACCAGATCTGTTGTGTCTAGAACCTGTGCTTATAGCTACATTGGAGGAGATGGTTGAGACTCATCTCTCCCTCAGAAGGAATGTTTTCCCTCTAATACAACAAACCCCTGTGTTAGAGTCCGTGACAGTTATTTGTGTCTTCAGTGGATACCAATTATATGAATTAATAAGATACTCCACTGTGTTTATGGAAAATTCATTATCAATGAATTTCTTTCTGAATCTTTTTATATTGATGGGTTTTAGAGAAGGGAAAGAGTCTGTAACTGTCCCAGGAGTCTATCCATTTTCATTGTATTCATCTCCCTGTATCTGAATGATTAGAGAACTCACCTATCGCTCTTCCTTGTTCAAGAGCATTTAAATGTGGACTATAGACCTGTCATCTTTCTTACCCAGCCCACAGTAGAAGATCCATAAACGTTTCTAGGTTACATTTTGTTTGAAGGATTTGAAGGTTAAATCAAGGTAGAGTACTCCTTCATCCCTTGGTCAAAAGGCACTCTCTTTCTGAGATAATTGATGGCCAGACATTAGAGGAAGGAAGCTACATCTTGATTTAGGCAGGAGGGGATAACTCAAATGGTATAAAATATGGGAAGGTGTACAATTTCCAAAGGCTCCCATAACCAGCAGCCACAGAGTACATACACCTGCCCAAGGGACAGTGAACTCTGAGACACAGGTGAGGACAAGTGGGTCCCTGTGATGTCACTCACACTTGAAAATAAACTTCAGATAGATTATGGACACTCACATTTCAGAATGACTATGCATCTCACAGTCTCTTGTAGGCTGTATGAGGCTCACCAGCCTTTATCCTGGGCATGGACTTACTGAGCACCAAGGAGATGGCAGGTCTTGGAATATAATGGGGACAAGTCCAGGGAGTGCTCCCTCTCGGGGCTGCCTGTCTAGGGAAGAGGAGGGAGGATGACAAAGAAAGTTCAGTTCATCAGTGAGCCTTCCACAGGAGATGAAGCAACAATACCCTCCAAGCCTTGATCTGCCCCTGTGTGTGCCAAACACCATGGAGCTCACAGGACCACAACTCAAATGACTTTTCATGTTTGTGTCTGCTGCTCTGGTCTCCACAGGGCATCTGTAGCACTCAGCCACTTGCAACTCCAGATGTCTGGCTGTGAAAGTCCTCCAATTCCCACCAACATATTTTGCTCCTAATCAAATGTTAACATCTGGTTGAGACTCAGTGATAAGGTACCTGGAGACCTTCCTCCCAAATGGGTTTCCACCTGGTCCTGAGCCATGCACCTGCCCTCTGCCTCAACTCAGAGGCTCTGAGACCGTCCTTAGAGACTCTCATTTGCACAAGTGAAGTGGAGACAGGGATGATGCATCAATTTTTAATGAGTCCCCAAGGGGTGCTTTAAACCCTGTGGGTTGTTAAGAACAAAACTTGGAATTGTTCCCAGGGATAATTGCATCAGTGATATTTGGCAGATCATGCAGAAATGGATCCCCCGGGCTCAGTAAGTCTGTAACATCAAGTTTGTAACATTTTACTCTATCTGTGTTGCAAGGAGGGAGCTCAGGGACCCTGACTGATGGGCACAGAGCATGACGGAGGGACTGGAGGTGAGGGCTCAGACAATTATATGTCAGATGAGAAGTCCCATGACATCATTTCAAATGAATTTCTAGGGACATGTATTTTCTATTTCTGAACTTGTTGTTTTCATTTATTAAAGAGAGATGAGCTTACCACCAGTTTGAACTACTCACTTCTCTTCAGGGTGTGAAACACAGATTCATTGGCAGATGAATACGAACACATGAAGAAATGTCTGAGAAATACAAATAAAAATCTCAATAAGATTCCACCTCACATCAGTGTCCTATATCAAAATACTGGAAACAGCAGATGTTGGAGGGAGTTTGGAGAAAAAGGAACCCTCTTACACTGTTTTTGGGAATGTAAATTAGTACAGCCTCTTAGGAAAACACTGCTTAGATTCCTCAAACAAATAAAGAGGGATCTACCATTTGACCCCAAAATTGTACATGTAGGCTTACACCCAGAGAGTTAAAAAAACAAACAAACACTAATCAGAACAAGTATCTGCACCCCTATGCTCATAGCAGCATAGTTCACAAAAGCCAAGACATGAAAACAACTGAAACACTCATCAACAAACGACTAGATAAAGAAGCTGTGGTTGATAGACTCAATAAAATTATATGCACCTATTTAAATAGATGAAATCATCCCCTTTACAACAAATTGGAGGAGATTATGTTAGCAAAATAAGCAGAAAATAAAATAAGCGGAAAAATTAAAGTGCAGGATGAATTTACTCATATGTGGAATACAAAGAAACAAATGAACAGACCCCAGCACAATTCACAGGAAACATGACAGTGTCCACCAGAGGAATCAGCGAAGGAACAAGCAAGTGGTGAAGATCACTGGAACTCTGGTGGTGAATGTGTGTGAAATGTATACAGACTGAGGTGTGAATTCTACATCCTGAAATGCATATCACCCTGCAACAATAATAAAACAGCATAAAGAATTTCTACTGTCAACTCTATTTAAAACTGTACGACAAAATATGCGTTCTTTTCAAAAACTCATGAATTATAGTCAAAGTTTACTAGGCTTTAAGCCCAAAGAAAATCCAGAAATTTAAAGGATTATTATATCCTAATTCTTCTGACAACAGTGCAATCAAATGAGAACTTAAGCAGAATAGTATTAAATATAAAGACATTTTAAAAGGGGAAAAACTTAGTATATGATACTATTTCCTCAATATGGAAAATAGGATGTTAGGAAAAAAGTCTAAAATTATACTTTACGCTGAAAACCAAAAGCTCTGTGGAATGTTCCGTGTAGTGTAACACATAAACGGGGAGATATCACATCTACACTCAGAGAAATGTTTTCCACATACCTGTCTGTCTTACTGCATCTTTTTTCTTAGCTTCTAAAAATTATGAATGTCAACCTGTGTATTCTTCCACCAATCATGCTTCTAAATCTGTCTCTATTCTTCTAAGTACCTATACTCTATTCATTCTCAAGACTTTGGAGTATTCAACTGAATAAATTTATCACAATGAATTGTCTTTCTAAAAGCATAGATTTCACAATTATTTCCATTTGAGGCAACTGCAAACACTCCTACATGAAATTTTTTATCTATTTCTTATGCTGTTCTTCATGGAAAAAACTCTTAGTTTTCGTATGCTGATTTTGAATTTAAAACATTTGCTATATAATAATAAACACTAAAATCTTTGTTTCAATTCTTTTGAACATGTAAAATAATAACATGTTTTATGATAGTTTTATTTCTTTCCAGTGTATAATATGTTGCTTCTTTTTCCTTTGGCATTCTTATCTAGGACATTCTCAACACAGCTTCTGTGGTGTTGACCCAGTAAGGAGAACGTGTTGGAAAATGGTATCAGCAGCCTTGAAATGACCTCCAAGTGTGTGGTCAGCGTTCACAGGAGGATTCTGGGGAAGGGAAAGAGGTCAGCTCTGCTGGGCTGGAGCGCACTCGTTAGAATGCAGCCTCCAGCGAAAGGATCTGGGCATCGCCCACCTGAACAGCCCTGACACGTGCAAACAGGTGCAACCTAGCCTCCCTTTGTCCGACCACAGGTGGACAAGATGAGAAGACCAGATAATGCAATACAGGTTGTGTCAAACTTGATATGATCATCAACTTTGATAAGGGATTGATTAAAATAATCCAACATACTCATCTCCATAAGAATGACTGCTACCAATGGTGTGGAAAAAAAACAGCCTCCCTCTAACTGTAATTTCTGCCCCATCCTGATTATCTCCTTAGTGTTGCCTGTCTGCATCAACTCCACCTGCCAGAACATCTGTTCCCACAGAGTATCTTGCCTGTGTCTAGCACCTTTCAGACCCTGGACAACCAAGAGACCACAAATAAATGTTATTCAAGACCTGATGTCTGGCGGGGAAAGTGGAGGACACTACCACTCCTCTTGGCACTCATGTTCAGTGACTTTAGCTCTGCATGCAACTGGAGTGTAAGCTGCAGGGCTGGGCGGAAGATGATGTGATGGGCACTAGTTCTGGACCCAGGGTCTTTCCCACCCTCAGCGCTCCAGGCTAGGATGGGGAGGACAGTTTCTTCCTAGAATTGTTATATCCAGGAATCTAGTCTAGCCACACCCTCATGCCCTCTCTGCCCCATAGGACCCTCCTAGATGACCATGTCTCTGAGTTCTGGGTCCTTCTCTGTGCCAACTCCCTCCCTCTGACTGTGCCAATTCATTCTCATCCAGGGTCACACCAAGGAAAATGAATATAAGCAGCAGGAGCAGGGTCATTGTCAAGCAGAAATCCTTCCAGGGGTCACCTTGGGGTGAATATTGGTTTTGCTGTGCTGTAAACAAAGGAACTAGGATCAGTGCACACAGACTCAGAGAGACACTAAAGTCATCTGAAATGTCGAGCCATGAGGCTGAACTGCTCTTTGCATCAGTGTTGAGGTGGTGGGTGGTTCTGAGAAACCAGGAGGAGCAAACCTGAGATTATGGACATAATAAGTGTCCTCCTCCCCTGATAGAGTCAGAGCACTCAAGTATACACAGGGATAGTGCATGAAGGTGGATATACTCTCTTCCTGGACTGCTGACCAACCTGGGATCTAGGACATGGGCATAGCTGTGAGGTCCATACAGCCACCCCACTCAACGCCTTTGCTCTGCTGACTGCAATTTCTTCTTTGAGCTGCTACCAGTCCTGGACTTTTACAGCAGACACCTCATCCTTTCATAAAAAATGACCTCCTAGATATTTCCTTCCTGTCTCAGCTATGCCCACAATACCTCTAGCTGGCTTCTCATGGATAATGCCCAGGGAAGAGAATCCTGGCATCTGGGAGAAAGTATTTTGCTCCAAGTTTTCTCCATAAATTTGATTTCTCTCCTGACTTTTGCCACAACCTGAATGGAACTGGAAGGGGTCATGATAAATTAAATAAGCCAGAAAGAAAAGAAGTACAGGATGGCTTCACTCATATGTGAAATATAAAGAAGTGAAACAAACAGACAAATCTCAACTGAATTTACAGGTTAACAGACTATGGCTACCACGGACTGGAAGCCGGAAGGTAAGAAAGAAGGAAGAAGGTGGTAGTGAGGGCACCGGAACCCTATTGTTGGGTGTGGTATGAAATGCCCACAGGCTGGGGTGTGACTTTAAAATCCTGAAAGGATACAGCAATGTTTGAAAAAGAAATAATAGTACAACATAAAAAATAACATGCTCAATTTCTCTCTTAAGTTGGCAGGGACATTACCTTCCTCAGGAATCTGCTCAAGACCACTGTGCAGAACTTTCTCTTCTAGTCATCTGGTCTTATTAGTCTGTAAATCTCTTTTGTCAGAGAGAAGGCTGTATTTACTATAACTTAGAGCTGTTCTTCTGCCCCCAAAAGCCTGTGACAAAAGTCCTATCCTAACACAGTTACACATGCAATTGTCTATAGATGACATTTTGAAAATGACCACCATAATAAATCTAGTTAGCAAATGTCCCCAAGCATAATACATACGTTTCTCTTGTATGAGAACTTGTAAGATGTACTCTCTTAGAAACTTTCAAATGTGCAATCAAGTATTATGAACTGCCGTCACCAGGTATACACCATATGCCCACTACTTAGCTATATTATAACTGGAAGTTGGCACATTTTTACCCCTTTACCCATTTTCCCTGCCCCCACTCCATAATCCCTCATTTCTGGCAACCATGAAGCTATTTACTGTATTTTTGAACTTCATTTTCTTTTCTTAATTTCTACATATCACTGAGATCACACAGTATTTGTCTTTTTTTACTTATTTCACTTAGGTCTATCCACTTAGGTCTACCTCACTGTATATCCACATTGCTACAAGTAGTGGCATTTTGTTCTTTCCATGGATGAATAAAATTACATTATCTATACCATATCTTCTTCATCTATCCATCCATGTGAACACTTCAGCTGTTTCTATGTCTTGACTCTTGTACAAAGCACTGCAATAAACATGGGGGTACAGATATATTTTGAATTAATGTTCTTGTTTTCTTTAGGAAGATATCCAGAAAAGGAAATGCTAGATCATGTACTGGTTCTAGTATTCATTATATGAGCAATCTCCATATTGTTTTCCTTAGTGGCTGCACCAATTTCATTAGGAATCTTTTCCAAACCTCTCAGTCACATTCAAATGCTGTGAGAAGTCCTGCAGTCCCTTTGTGAAACACAAGTGTTCCAAACTTTTATACGTGCAGTTCCAATTTTCCCCAGAACAACTAACAACATGTTCTTTTGTGAGCCCTGATGTGTTTTACATGGTAGACCCTAGCATACAGATTTTTTGACATTTCTGTCTTTCACTGAATCTTTTCTTTGAGGTCAAAGGAATTACTAGAAGATATATCTAGTTCTGGCATTTGGATGAGTTTGGCATCAACAAGGGAAGTTTTTACCTCTGTAAATAATCCACACCTGTGGCAAATAAACAAGATTATTTCAGATGATGAAAAGATGTATAAAGGAAGTAGAGTAACAGTACAGAAGCAAACTGGGATAGGTGGGATTGAGATGAAGGAATAATGAGCACATGTGGTTTCAGATGAGACTCAAAAGAGATGTGAGGACAGCTTCCCTAACAGAGCATGTGAAAACTCTCTGGGAGAAGACAGATTGGACGGGATAGTAGTCAGAATGGGGGCAGAGACCAATGCAGTGAGGAAGGAAGGTGAGTTGGAGATAAGGTTTCAGGGTCAGCAGAGGCTCCATGCAGAGCTAGGAAATAAATCATCGCTGAGCAAAGCATTGCTTTGAGACACTAACTGAGGTTTCTCCTCCTAGCTCCTTATACATGCAGATGCTCTCCCGTCTCAGAAGAGATCACTTTCTACATGCAAATCCTGCTGGAGGCAGGGGGCTGATGCAAAGAGCACATACATCAGAATTCCTGCCTTTGAATCTCATGACACAGTCTTCAAACTCGTTGCAGCATATATACAATACCAGATCCTCTTTATGAGACATCCAGATACAGGCTTTAAGGTTGTTTCATGTCTTGGCAATTATGAACATAGGGGTGCAGATATATCTTCTGATAAGCTTTTTTATATCCTTCAGTTACAAACCTACAAGAAGAATTGCTAGATCAAATGGTAGTTTCATAGTTTTGAAGGAATCTCTATATACAGTTCTCCAAAGAGTTTGCACTAATCTACATTCCCACACATAGTGTAGGATTCCTTTTTCTCCACACACTATCTAACACTTGTAATTTCTAGTCTTTTTTTATCTGGGCTATTGTCACTAGTGTGAAGTGGTATCTGATTGTGGTTTGATTTGAATTTCTCTGATGGCGAGTGATGAACTTTTTCACATATCTGTTAGCCAACTGTTTGTCTTTCCTGGTGAAGTCTTCATTCAAGTCCTCTGTCCACTTTTGGATTTTTGTTGTTGAACTCAATGTAATTCTACTTAGCACTTTAAAAAGAGCGAACTGCATTTTGCAACAACCCAGGTGAAACTTAAGATGATTATGCTAAATTATCAGAAGCTTTCTCACATACATGAAAGATGAAGAAAGAAAATGCACAAACTAGCAAAATACAACAGAGTTCTCAGGACTCTGATACAACACTGTGCTGACCAGGGGGAGGTGGGATAGAGGGGAACCTGGGATTAAAGGAGTGAAATGACACTGGTAATAGTACTAAAAGTCTGTGTGGTATGAGGTGTGATTTTTATCCTCCTGCAATATATAGTATTCCAAGTATATGAAACAGTAATTTTTAAAAAACTCATCAGAAATTACAACCTGAGAGAAAACTTTACTGCTGGCCACATAACTAAACATTTACCCCTCAGACACCCATGAGGTAGGGACGGCTATGGTCTCCAGTGAGTCACATTGTTCCTTTCAGCATCCAGTCAACAATGGACACAGAGAAGGCTCCCCCATCTAGGTGTCAGTGATTGCACTAGATGATGTTTGCACAAGGATGAATCCCTGAGGGACACATTTATCAGAATGTGTCCCCATTGCTAAGTGACACATAACTATAAGTAATTGAGGAATCCAAGCGTGGCACAGAGAGATGAGTTAGCTTGCCTGAGTCACAGCATGGCAGACACCTGAACACAATCTAACTAGAGCACATGACCTAGGGGTGATTTTTGTTCTAATCATCTGACTTTGGCATCAGGAGACACAGGAGGACCCTGAACAACCTCCAATATGGGATTGGGGAGGTTTTATAAGAAAATGAAGAGGGACCAGAGGTTAAATGGCGGGTGAGCCCTTCCAGACACCCCATGAAAGCACCTGGCACTAGTGTGGGTGTAGCCAGAATCTGTCCACCAGGCTCTGTAGGTGGCATCTGCACCCAGAGAAGGTCAGACAGAAGGCTCTGAAGGCAGGGAAGGAGATGGCCAAGGGTGAGGGACAGACACTGGGGTTGGATTGTTGGCAAAAGCAGTAAAGGAATCTGATGTCCTGAACAGGCTTCAGGATGGGTGTAGGTCCTGTGTTATTGTTTTCTGGGCAGCCGTGGAAACTCCTTTGAGAGGCACTCAGAGTTCAGAGAAATAACTCTGCATCTATGGATGCTCCTTGGTGACTCAAACCCCAAAAGTGCTCCACAAGTCATCTTTAACCTGAGTCCCTCTCCTGCTCAAACACCTCCGTGGCTCCTTATTGCCCACAGGGCAAATCCCATGCAAGGGCTCTGGGCGAATGCACCCTCCGTGTGGGGGCCATGTGGTCAGCTGGAGAGGCAGTTTCCGTTCTGGGCTCAGATCACCAGCCCCATCCTGGAACCCCTGACCGAGTGCCCCAGCAGGTTCTGGGTGAGACTCCATAGAGGTGACAGCGCCTTTTATTCTGGGGACTCAGCAGATAGAGGGGGGTGTGGATTGGGACCTCCCAAGCAGAGGGTCAGTGAGCGCCCTCGCTCAGCGGCTCCACGCGCAGCCACAGACCGCCCTCGGTGCGCAGGATGAGCTGGGGCTTCCTGCGCGGCTGCTCATCATTGTCCAGCAGCAGGCGGAACCGCAGCAGCGTGAGCGCCAGGGCCACCTTCATCTCGGTCATGGCGAACGTCTGCCCGATGCAGTTCCTGCGGGCGGGCAATGCAGCTACACTGATACACTGGGATGGGATCACACCCCCTCATCATGCCCAGGACACCCTGGGGGCCCCATCCCTGCTTTCCAGGGAAGGCAGGGATCTAAGTGACTCTGGGAACCCATGCAGGTTTGCATTTCCCCGGAGCCTGGCAGAGAGTCCAGTGAGAACTGCCAGCAGCACACAGTGTGGGAGGGCTCTGAGCACAGGGCAGACCCCTCCTTAGAGCCCTGCAGTCCCACTCCCAAGGTTCTCACCACACCTGCCTGGGAAAGAGAGGCGGGGACGCAGCCCCTGACCATAATTAATTTCCCCATGCTTTCCCCAGAGTCTTACCTGGATATAAATTGAGGACTCCAAACCACCCCCAAGCGGAGCTCACCTGGGCCCAGCGGAGAAGGGAATAAAGGCCAGGGGGGACCTCTCCTTGATGTTTTCGGGGTCAAATCGAAATGGGTTGTATACCTGGGGGCAAGACAAGGACAGTGTTCCTGGGTGGGTCTCCCAGGAAACAGGGCTGGCAAGGTAGCAGGGAGAGGGGTTCGCACTTGCTGGGTCAGACCCTGCCCTACTCCTGGGTGCACAGGGTAGACAAGGGAAGGCTGGGTGCCGCACCTCAGGGTCTGGCCACACTGATGGGTTATGGTGGGTCCCGAAAATACTGATGAGGCAGATAACACCTGTGGGGGAAGATGCAGGTCAGAACCAATTACTCACTGATGGGACCACCACCCTGCTCCCCTGTCATTGCAGGCACCTTTAGGGATGATCCGGCTATCAGGAAGGACCACGTCCTGGGTGCAGCAACGAGAGATGACAGTGACCGGGGGATGTAGCCTCAAACTCTCCTTGATGCACATGGTCAGAAAGGGCAGCTCAGACAGGTCGTCCCTAAAAACCACACACAGTTACCCAGAAGGTCAACACTCACCCAGAATTTGTTGTATCACTGAAATGAGGATGGACAACTTCTGGCCAAGATGGTGACCTGGTAGAAGCAAGACTCACGTCCTCCCCCAGAGAGCAACTAGAAATTCACCTATTTGCCAGAAACAAACACTGAGGAAAAGCAGGTACAGATACCGTAAAGACATAGCAGCAATCGCAACAACAAAAGGAAGGCAAAAATGCCCGGGTTCAGAGCACACACAATACTCAAAACTGGGGTTCCAGCAGTGGCAGAGGGGAGGAACTGAGGGAAGAACCAGCCCTCCCAGGAATTGTGAAAGCAGCAGAGAGCCCAGTGGGACACAGAGCTGGGGTCTAGGTGCATATCAGAAGAGACAATAGTGCCCTGGTGGTTTGAACAGGAGTCCCAGTGAGAAAATTATGCCTGGCATCACCATAACCAGAAGGAACCTAGGAGAACCGCCCACCCCGACACACCCTCACACACCCCTTCCCACCATATCGCCCAGGAGCCGCAGGACTTGCCCACTGGAAATCCTGCCCTAATGCTTAAGGGAAAAGAGTCTCCTAGAGGGGAAACCTAGCAACTCCACCTGCTATAGCCACCATCTGGGTGTAGGTGAAACTGCCTGATAACAAATCGTTTGTCAACAGCAAAGGTTATCTGCTGCAATTGGAAGCTAGGACACAGGGAGAAGGCTCTGTATCCCCCACACAATCTCCAGTCCTATAAACTAAACTTTCGGGCAACAACAGAATGCCGCATAAAACCTTCAACTAATCCATCCAGTGGTGACCACACAAAACTCAAGAAATCTCTGTGCCCAAACCAAGATCCAGGTTTACTCAGTGCAAGTCAATACCCTACACAAGACCATCACTATAGAGAAACCTAATCCACAGAAACAAACAGAATGCCAGACAGAGCAAAGACACAGAAATGATAGCTCCAATCAAAACCCAGGGGAAACTGAGTACAACAGGTTTCTTCCAAGATAACTGAGGATGAATTTAGGACAACAGTGATAAACATACTCATGGAAATCAAGAAAACAACAGAGAAACAAAAAGAGAACAACAAAAAAGACAGAGAAGAAATGATGCTGCTCAAAACAGTTTTCAAAGAAATAAAGAACACATTAAGAGCCCTAAAGAACACAATAACAGCCCTAAAGAATTCAATAAAGATAATCAAGAATAGGATGGATGAAGCCTCCAATACAATCAATGAGCTAGATGATGGGGCAGAGGAATGCACTCAAACAAATGAGCAAAGAGATAAAAAGAATATGAAGAAATGAAGAAAGCATTCTAGACCTATGGGTTGACATCAAATGAAACAACATTTGCATTATAGGAGTCCCAGAGGAGAAAAGAGTGAAAAGGGGGCACAAACTGCATTTGAAGAAATAATAACTGAAAATTTTCCCAACCTGAAGAATGAAGCAAACCTCCAGACACAAGAAGTTCAAACAGTCCCTAATAGAAGAAACCCAAGAAGACCTAACCAAAACACACTGTCATTAGAATGTCAAAAACACAAGATAAAGTGAAAAAAATGTAAAAGCATCCAGAGAAAAATGAGTCACATACAAAGGAGTTCCATAAGATTGTAAGTGAATTTCTCACTGAAACTCTACAGACCAGGAGGGAATGGCATGATATATTCAAAAGACTGTAAAAAAAGGATTATCAGCCTAAGATGATATACCCTGTGAAATTATCATTCAGGACTGAAGGAATGTTAAAATGTCTTACAATAAATAAAAGTTAAAAGATTGTATCACCCCAAAACCAGTTCTACAAATATTACTAAAAGATGTTATATAAACTGTAAAGAAACCCCACTTAAAACAGTAAGACAGCAAATTTTAAAAGTGGGGAGCAGGAGAACAAAAACATGGATGGTTAGAATGTGTGGAAGACTATTCTTCTTTCAAATAAAAAAAGTGAACATAGAATTCTCAATACTGACTTCAGGGTAAACTCAAAATACATTTCCAGAGAAAAAGCAAAGAGGAAATCAAAAAAGGAAACCAATCAAAACACAACCACATCCAATTCACCTAAGAAGAGAAAGAGAAGAAAAAAGTCAATGTCTGGTACAGCAGACAGAAAACAAATCACAAAATGACACTAAGAAGCTACATATAATAATTACCCTAAATGCTAATGGACTGAACTCAGCAGCCAAATGATATAGAGTGGTCGAATGGATTAAAAAGCATGATCCAACCATCTACTGCATTCAGGAAACTCAACTTCTTCAAAAATTAAACAAAGACACAAAGTCAATGGTTGGAAGACAATATTAAAGACAAATTGCAACCATAAAAATGGAGGAACAGCCATAATTATATCTGATAAAACAATCTTCCAATTAAAACGCATAAGAAAAGAGATGGACATTGTATAATGATTATGATGTAAACACAGAAAGAAGAGATAATGATTATCAACACATACACACCAAATGAAGGAGCATCAAGATACATTAAGCAAGTATTATAAGAACTGATGAGAGACATTGACAGCAGCACAATTATAGCAACATCCCTCTTACAACAATGGACAGATCAATCAGACAGAAAATTAGAGGGAAAATGTAGCTTTGAATGACCATTTGGAACAGTTATGTGTAACAGACATATACTAAACACTTCATGCAACAACTAGAGTTTTCACATTCTTCTCAAGTGTGCGTGAGGCATTCTCAAGGATAGATCATCTGTTGGACCACGAAACATGGCTCAACAAATTGACAGAGATTGAAATGATAACAATCATTCTCTCACCACAATGACTTAAAAATAGAAATCAGCCACAAAAAGTAAGCTGGAAGACCCTAAAATAATTGGACACTAATCAACATGCTTCTGAATGGCTCTTGAGTAAGAGATGCAAACAAAGAGTAACTTAAAAATACTTAGAGACAAATGAGAAAGAAGACATGAACTACCAGAACATATGGAATGCTGTGAAAGCAGTAATAAGAGGGAAATTCATTGTAATTCAGGCTGACTTCAAGAAACAAGAAAAATCCCAAATAAACAATCTAACTCTAAGTTTAAGACAACTAGAGAAAGAAGAGCAAAAATAAAGGCAAAAATAAGTAGAAGATAGGAAAAAATCAAAATTTTATCAGAAATAAAACAGAAAATAAAAACACAATTCAGCAGGTCAATGAAACCAAAAGTTGGTTCTTTGAAAAAATAAAACAAAATTGACAAACCATTTTCTTTTTCACAAAGGAAAAAGAGAGAGAAAAACTCTCATAACTAGAATCAAAAGAAAGGGGTGAAGTTAAAACAGATACAACAGAAGTAACAAATATCCTAAGAGACTACTATGAACAAGTCTATGCCAGCAAAGGGGACAATCTTGAGAGCATGTACAGATTTTTAGAAAAATACAGTGTTCCAAGATTGAACTGGGGAACACTGGAAAACCTGAACAGAACTATCACAAGCAAAGAAATTGAAGAAGTAATCAAAAGCCTCCCTAAAAATAAAATCCCAAGTCTAGATGGCTTTTCTAATGAATTTTATCAAACCTTCAGAGAAGAATGAATACCTATTCTTCCCAAGTTCTACCAAAATATTGCAGAACAGGGAACACTCCCAAATACTTCCTAGGAGGCTAATATCACACTGATACCCAAAGCTGATGAAGATAAAACCAAGAAAGAAAATTACAGACCAATATCTCTAAAGAACATAAATGCAAAAAGTCTCAACAAAATATTAGTGAAACGAAATTAACAATGCATCAAAAAAGACCGTCCATCACGACTAAGTGGAACTTATCCCAGGATAAATTTTTGCATTATGGATCAACATATGTTCATACATTAATGTAATATATCATATTGACAAGAACAAGGAGAAAAAAACCAACTGATCATATCAATAGAAACAGAAAAAGCTTTAACAAGGTCCAACATCTATTTGTAATAAATAACCCTGCATAAAAAAGGATAGAAGATACATACCTCAAATTAATAAAGGCCGTATATGACAAACCCACAACCAACCTCATAGTCAATGGCAAAAATTTGAAAACATTTTCTCTAAGGTGCAGAACACAGCAAGGCTGTCCACTACCACCACTGCTACTTAGCATCATACTGGAGGTCTTAGCCAGAGCAATCAGACAAGCCAAGAAATAAAAGGAATCCAGATTGGAAAGGAGGGAGTAAACCTCTTATTATTTGCAGACAACATGATTATATATATTTAAAACTCTAAAAACTCTCAAAAAACTACTAGAACTAATCAATGAATACAGCAAAGTGGCAGGCTACAAAATCAATTTGCAAAAATGTGTTGTATTTTATACACGAACAACACACTAGAAGAAAACGAAATCACGAAAACCATGCCTTTTAAAATACAAGTAAAAAATCAAGTATTTTGGAATATACTTAATAAAGGAAGTGATAGACCTGTACAATAAAAATTATGAATCCTTCTTAAAAGTAACAGAGGAGAATACAAAGAGATGGAAAGACATCCGCTGCTCGTGATTGGAAGACTCAACATCATCAAAATGGTCACCTTACCTAAAGTAAAGTACAGATTTACAGCAATTCCCATTAAAATGCCTCAGGTTTATTTCCAGGAAACAGAACAAAAAAATCTTAAAATTTGTGTGGAACAACAAAAGACCTTGAATACCCAAAGCAATTTTGAGAAAAGAATGAATCCTGAGGGACTACACTCCAGACATTGAGCTATACTACCAAACGATAGTGATCAAAATGGTAGAATAATAACAGAGGCACAGACCAGTGGAATAGAACTAAATCACAGAAACTGACCCACTCACATACAGTAAGTTAAACTGACATAGGGCCCAAAAGCATACAATGGAGAAAGGAAAATCCTTTCAATAAATGCTGTTGGGCTAGCAGGACAGACACATACATGCAAAAGACTGAAGCTAATCCCTCTCTAACACCATTCATGAAAATTAACTCATTGTGGACTAGAGACTAGGACAAAAAACTAGAAACACTAATTCTTGGAAGACAACATAAGAAAGACATTCCTTAACATCAGCTTTAAGGAGGTATTTGGGGACTCAACTACATCGTTGTGAGAAACAAAAGAAATGTAAACAACTGGGACTACATGAAACTAAAAATCTTCACAAAAACACCAAAACAAAAATAAAACCTACTAACTGGAGGAATTTATTTGCATTTCATATTTCTGATTAAGGCTTAATATCTAAAATACACAAAGAACTCATATCTGTCTGCAACCTTCCCCTGCTGTACAGAGTGGACACCAGACCCTGCCTCTGGTTCTGCCCTTTTCTACTAAGTGATCATGAAGAATTCACACAATGATCTTCCCTCCCCATCTTGGGGCAGAGCCAAGGAAAGGGGCTCAGCAAGGGCCCTAGAACTGAACTCACCATTCGATTTCTTTGGGATCTCGGTCCCTCAGGAGTGCTTGCACCTCCTGTCGGCAGTGCTCCTGGTATTCTGGGTGCTTTGCAAGGTTGTACAGGAGCCAGGAGAGGCCGCTGGCTGTGGTGTCATGACCTGAGGGACAGTCACACAGGCCTGGGTCTCTGGGCTGTTTCAGCACCACAGGGTGGACAGCACCCTGACATGACCATGGAGGGGTATGAGGGGCCCTGGGTCCACCACCAAGTCTTTGGGATGAGAT
>RJWH01007286.1:28444-42143 GCA_004363575.1 Solenodon paradoxus | reverse complement strand
GTGAGTATGTGTGTATGTGTACATGCGTGTGAGTATATGCATGCGAGTATGTGTGTGTGTACATGCGTGTGAGTATATGCACGTGAGTATGTGTGTGTATGTGTGTGAGTATGAATGAATGTGAGTGTGTGTGATTTCTTAGCCGTCACTGGATCTCGGCCCCCGCAGGTTCCCGGGGTCCCTGATGAATGTTGAACCGCTCCCTGCCCCTACGAACACTGAGTTGTAAAGGACCCGGGAGTCCTTGTGGAAGCAGCGAAAGGTTGGGAATCGCCGCTGCCACCCTCTGTTGGGAGCATGACATGCAGCCATGTACTTAGGGCTCGTATTTCAAGTGGATGCCACACTTCACAAAAGAAAAAACGACTCTACCACCGGTGGAGATGGACAGTTTCACGGGAGGGTCCGCCTGCGCGTCCCCGCAGGAAGCCCCCAAAAGAACAGCTGGGGAGGGAGAGCAGCGAGCGTCCCTCACCCTTCCTAGAGGCCCGGCCACCTGGGCCTGAGCACGACAGCCCACGGCTTGATGGAAGTCGGGTAAGAGGATGGGTTCTTGCAGGCCCCTGGGGGTTGGGGACCAGCAGGACGCCCTGGGCAGCGCCATCCTCCTTCCCTCATCAGGACCCTCCTGCACAGGGGCTGGGAGGCAGACACAGCCAAGCCTGCGCAGGAAGCCAGAACTTCCAGAATGTTTTGTCCTCAGTGCCTTTAGTCACGATCTGATTCCCCAGCCAAGCCCACTCCTGGCTGACGCTGGAAGATCACAGGAAGGTCACGGAAGGTCACAGGACGGCATGCATCGATTTTTGTCAATTTGTTTTCTGGGGCGGGGTTGCACTGACTCCACGGTCTCTTAGCAGGGTCGTTTCTTCCCAAGCGGGGTTTCATTTGGTTTATTTTACAACGAGCGTAAAGCACCTTGTTCATTTTTCTGAGGGGCCCTGGAGCCTCAGTCATGTGATGCTTGTCGTGACTGCAGCCTGTCTCCTGGTCCGTGAGGAAAGCACAGCGCTAGCCTGGCACGTCAAGAGGGTGTGGTGACACAGGCAGATGCCCGCTCCTGCATGTGACTTGGACATGAGCTCAGTTAGACACCACGGAGAACCCCTGTGGATGTCACGATGTTGTCGCCTGGAGAGGACCTGCCCTGTGGCCTGGGGAGGCTTCTGTGAGTGCTGGGACTGGGAGGCAGGGCTTCCTGAGCAGAAACTGTTCCCTAAGGCAGCCAGGCCTTCCCAGGGGGCAGGGTTTGTTTTCTGCTCACTGTTGCCCATTTTCTGTCCTTCTTTCAATGCACAGGTGAAGCTCCAGGCACACCTGTGGAGGGTGACCTTGCAGGGTCTGCACCCACAGCGCACAGTCAGAGCAAAGTCCCTTCACCTCCCAGCTTTCTCCTGAGTGAACGAGGACAGGGATGTCCCAGAACCTCGGGCTGAGAGTGACAGGGCCCAGCATATGAACACTAGCTCTGGCAGCTTCCTTGCTGATGGCTGAGGACATGGGCTAAGTTGCTGAGCAGCCTGACAGACCCATGCAGCCTGCTCTTGGCTGAGCTATTTCTCACCACACCCACACGACACACCATGATGCAAATATGTGCACTCTGCAAGAAAAAATGAGAAACGAATTCAAATTGGACAGTTAATTTAAATTTAATGCAAGTACTGTTTACTATAACTATATGCTGTTCATTTCACTGTCTGCGATCTGCACACATTTAATCATACTTGGTATGCACTCTGCAAAACTGTTTGGTACTGTTGAGGAGGAGCTAATCTTCCTCTACCTTCTAAGTTCCTAAGGCTGGAAAATAATTAAATTGACACGAGAGATTAGCAAGAGGAAAGACAAATGTTAATTATGTGCCCACAGAGGCCCATACATAGAATAATGGACAGTCTCATCTGGTCAGTCCAGGAGGTTATCTCCTCTTTAGAAAGGACAATGGATTTGGAGCAGTGGATGGGGGCAGAGCAGAGAATTTTGCATTTTAAAGGAAAAGGAATTTTTCAGGGTTCATTTACATGCACATCAAACACAGACTTTCAAAGCCTAGCCTGGGGTGACAAGGCTGTTTCACCTCTCAGACCCCCAAAGGTTTTATTTCATGTTTTTGGGAGACAGATAATTAGGTAAGCACCATCAGTCTTGGATCTTCTACTCTTAATTTCTTTCCACTCAAATTCAGCATCATGGCGTGAAGCACACCAAGGGCGCCTGTCTTTGACTCCAAGGGGTGATGTGTTTCCTGGGCGACCTAAGAGGCCTGTACAGGCACCATCCCTGCCTCCTCTGGAGATGGTCCACCTCTGATGTGTGGACACAGGTGCAAACGAGGACCCCGTCCCATCTCAGTAGGCTGTGAAGGACACCGAAGGACCCCTCTCTCTCGTCAGGTCTCCACCAGCAACTGCAAGGAGGCTCCCACATATCCTGGGAGGATGTTTCCACTAGACCCACTGCACAGAGAAAACACTGAGAGGCACACTACCGGCTCAGTGCCTGACTTGGGAGGGGACAGCACCACCTCCAGTCCAGCCCATCTGGGCAGATGGTGCCTCATTATCTTCACTTCCTGTCTGAGGCAAAATGAAACAAAAATGAGAATTGCAAAAAAAGTTGCTGACAGCACTTGGTCCGACTTCAACACCATCCGTCATTTTTACTGCTCCCACAAATTGCCTCTGTGGCAGTATGTCAATGTCCTGGCACCCAGGAAGCTCTTGGGGGAGAGCTGGACAGGCGTGGGGGCTCTGGAGGGCCCCCTGGTAACTCCTGCCCCTGCAGGTTGCTCCTGGGTTTGAGGACAGAAGACCTGCTCTTCCTCAGGTAAGAGCAGGCAAGACCTGGAAAAATGGAAACAGCAGAAGGGGTCTCAGGGCCAGCAGCCCATCCACTCTGTTCAGGGTCCTGAACAGGGTCCTGTTCACATCAGTAAGGGACTTTAGGCACTGGCTCAGGCCTGTGTGGACCTGGGGCTCTCAGCTTTAGAATTCCCTCCAGAAAGAGGCTGTTTCACCCAAGGTCAGAACATCTGTGCGCACTGGAGGAACGCTGTGTGCTAACCAGAGACACCCAGGTGGGAGCAGCAAGGAGCCAGACCGCACCCGTCAGGTCCAGGGGTGGGGCCAAGGGGGGGGCGCTGGACTTAGAAAGGGAGGAGCCAGGAATGGGCGGGGCGAGGGCGGGGCCACACAAGTAATGGGAGGAGTCAGACCTGGGGGTGTGGCCATACGGACGTAGCTAAGGAATCAGAAGAGCGGAGTCTGGTGGGCAGGGCCAGGACGGGGAGGGGCCAGATCTGAGGCCCATACTGTCCTTCGGCGGGAGAGAACTGCAATGTCCACGAGTGGGTGGGTCTCCCTGGGGCTCAGCGCCTCTTTCCCCACATCCATCTTTTCTCCTTTCTTGGCAGACCCTCAAGAGAAATGGGG
Source organism: Solenodon paradoxus (assembly GCA_004363575.1). NCBI lineage: Eukaryota > Metazoa > Chordata > Mammalia > Eulipotyphla > Solenodontidae > Solenodon > Solenodon paradoxus. The sequence continues at coordinate 38,709 of RJWH01007286.1, read as the reverse complement.
GAGTGAACCGCACTGCCCCGTATACCACATTATACATCATTGTGGCACCTGGATGCCATCTGGTTTATTCTTTCCCCTCCCCGCTCTTGGGAAATCATACAACTGTGTCTAATGGTATCTTTTTATTTTTATTGAATTTTTATCTCATTTATATGAAAGTGTTTATTGAGGGTTTTTCCTAAGATTCCATGAATAGGAAGGCCCGGAGCTGTGTTTAATGACTAGTTACATATTAGGATGTGTTTCTACAAAGCATCCCTTGTTGCTTTGTGGGTATATATTTTAAATGCACGTCAATGGCATGGTCTTGCAGATTTCATTGTTATGACACTTTCTATTTTTGCAACTAATTATTTGTTGAAAATATGCTTGAATTTCTGAGTATACATGGTTCCACTGTGTCCTTGGCTGTGTGGTCTCCAATCCCAGGACATCCACCCTCGTAGACGCTAACCCCACAACACACTCAGGACCCATGTGGGCTGTGAGTTCATCCCTCTGGGAGGGTACTGGTGGGGGGGGCGGGAACGCTGTCATAGGGGTGCCTATACTCGTTTGACTGAATAATGCAGCTTTCGGGGTGCTGCTTTCCCTAGCAGCATGGGTATGGCTCAGGGTACTATCTCCCTGGCAACACCAGCCGTGATCAGTAGCCCAGCCTCTGCCAGTCCATTAGGAGAAAGGTGTAGGTTGTTGACTGGGTGTCTCATTGTCTCAATTCCAATTATTTTCAGCATCTTGGCATGCGTTGGTTAGTATTTTGAGGTTCCTTCTCCAAAGATTGCCTGTTAATACTTCCTTCATGTTTCTGGGAATTCTTTTTCTTGTTGACTTAATAAAATTATATTGTATACTCTCGATATTGAATACTCGCCAATTTCAAACATGACATTCCCTCATCTGTCCATGAGCTCCTTCATTAAACACATATCCTCAGTTTTGAGATAAGAACATTAATCATTTATGTTTCTAGTTTATGTATTTTAATTTGTTCACCAATATCCTTTCTACCCGTTCATGCCATTTGCTTCCCTCTGAGGCTGTAATCTGCCCGGATCCCGCGTGTGTGGAGCTGTTTGGGTCCAGCTCACTTTCCTCCGTAAAAGCACCGATGCTCCCAGCAGCATGCAGTTCAGTCCAGTCCCTTCTTCTTGTGGAGCCTGTTTTATTCTCTTAATCACACGTGAACATGTGACTTTGCTGGCTTTACTGCAATGTTCTAGTTTTGTTTCCTGTGCTCCCTTAGGAAAAACAACCTGAAACCGCACAGAATAAGGGAAACGTCTTCATCAACCCCCAGCCTGTTCAATAGCCACTGTTTGGATGTGGGGGGCTGGTGGGGGGCTGGTGGGAGTGACTTGAAGGTCTTAGGTGATAGCACCCAGCCTGGCATGCACACCCTGCTCAGGGCCGGCAGGCTGCTGAGAGCATAACCACAATTGCAGTTCTCTGGGCTGGAGGGGGTTCATCTGACCGATTGTAAGCCAGGAACCATTTCCTAACCTACTTGCAGGTGCCTGAACATGTCAGTGTGAAATTGCCTCTGTAAGATGTCTGACCAGTCCGGCTCTGGCGGCAGATTTGCTCTGCAGTCCCGAGGGACCCAGGGCTGCAGGAGAGGGAAGGATGGGGTCGTCAGGGTCTGCGTGCAGTGCCATGTGCCCACCACTCTGGAGCATTTCTCTCCTGGCTGTCCACCTCAGGCAGGCTAGTGGCTCATGTTCAGGTGGTGAGACCAGTGAGACTCTTGTCACTGTGGTCATAGGAGCTGCTAGCTTCTGTACACTGCTTCCACCAGCCAGGGCTCTGATTTACCAGAGAGCTGGTCGCTGACCCCTACTAGCACATAGAGCGGCTCCTCCTGAGCTGTGTCCCCTCTGAGAAAGGGCTGGGGACTGGTCTGCCTGGGACTGGGTCCGGTGACAGTGCAGTGATGTGGAGCTCTGCCCAGCAGCAGACTGTGCTCCATCAGGGCAGTGACCAGTTAGCCACACCTCCTTCCTGGGGTAAAGAGAGTCAGTCAGGCACAGGGACCTCAGTGCCTAAGTGGCTCAACCCAGATGCTCCAGAACTGAGCAGCTGAGACTCAGTGTGAGATGGGCAGGTGTCCCTGTGGCCACACCCTCTGCTACCCAGCACCCCTGGAAGGGGCCTTCGGAGATATTGGCATCCATTGGCTGCACTGCAGGGAGGAAATGGCCCAGTTCTGGTCTCCCTGCAGGATTCAGGCTCCAGCACCAATTCTGGAAGGATGAGGTCAGCAGTCCTACCTCAAGGTCCTGTGCCACCCAGCAGAGACCCTGCGCTGGAACAGACATCCCTCCACACCCTGCCTGAGGCCAGACTTCTGTGTAGAGGCCGCTTTAAGGGGTTAGGGCTAGGGTTAGTGTTAGGGTCCCTGCCTGGGCACATAGACAGGTGGGAACACAACCGGACACTCCCTGGAGCCCCCACTCCCAGACCAGCCCTGAGGGGAGGCTCCAGGCTCGTGCGCCACCACAGCATCATTTCTCCCACAGGGCACAGCCCTCAAAGATTTCCTGAGATGGAAAACATCCAGATGGGCTGACCCACTTGCCCATTGAATCCCCAGGGTTTGGAATTCATTACAGGATAATTATCTCATCAATTTTTCTGCCGACATATTTACTGTTTTTCCTTTCAGATCAAAAAAGATACAGTGTAACTAAAGAAACTTAATTATGTTACTGCTTGGGTAATTGAAAGTTGCTGGCACTTTAAGTGCTTTTATTTAAATTCTGTAAAACCAAAATGACCATCCAGGACAAAATTTCAACACAGCAGGGCCAGTGACTGGAAAGTCACCTCTGTCCTTATATCTTGGCTGCCTTTCTGTCCCACTCCCCCCAACCCCCAGCTCCAATACAGGCCGAGGGTCCCGTGTGCTGTGTCCACGGGCTGCAGGGGCCTTTGCCTGCAGCTCCCCTCTTGCTCTGGAAGACAAGACCTCGTCCAGGTGTGAATCCTTCATTTATCCCGACCACCCGCATCCAAGCCCTAAAGGTTCCTAACAATCACAAGTCCGTCTGCCTCCTCCACTCCCTGGCCCTGTGCTGTGGGTGCTGACCTCACCAGAGCCAGGGTGGAGCCTGAGAGTCGGGTCAGGTGAACTGTGACACTCTCACCCTGTGACAGCCTCCGAACGCACACGTGGCCAGACCTGGGTCTCAGATGCAGGATCGGGGCTTCTGTCTGACAGGTGGGAGAGGGCTTCTATGTGTGTGCATAAAATGGTCCAGAAGTTTGCTCACCTCCAGCCCCCACTTCCAGGCCTATGACTTGTCACAGCAGGGGCCTCATCTCTGCCCAAGGTCCCCTTTTGGGGACCCTACCTCAGGTCCCTTGTTTGTGGTGCCAGGCAGGGCTCAGGGGTCTCAGCTGGAACCCTCAGCACGAGCGGTGCTGCTCTCCAGGGTGCTGAAAAGGACATTGACAGACGATGACTGCCTGGAAGTGAAGCCCCTTCTTCTGCCCCAGAGCCCACAGCTGGGTGCAGGGGCTGCTCTGGGACCCTGGACCTTGAGTGTCTGCAAGTCGCCTCCTTTGATCCCCCTCTGTGAAAAGAGCCTTCTATTTCCCTCTTCTGCGTAGGGTGTCATCACTGTAGTCTGCACCTGGCCCTGCTCGTGTGCCAGCACCCCAGCCCCTGGTGCATCGTGGGCCATTGACAAGAAGGATGTCATTGCCCGGATCAGGGGGTGGTGACCCTGCATCGATGATGGTTGACTTTAGAAGTGCAGCCTCACTGCTCTCAAGTCAAACAGTGAGACCAGAACTGGGAGAGCTACTATGTTATCATTGATTTAATAAATAAAGGCAACTCACCATTAAAATGTAATTAGAACAATTAGAAGCTGATGTTTAGATGCCTGGGGATAGTCACCCTCTAAATCGGATTGACATCACACATTTTCCAGCTGAACACTTCTGCATCTAATGCAAAGACCAGATTCATTCCACTTTGGGTCTTATTTTTGTCTAAACTGTCAGGGACACAGTCTTGAGGGAAAGCCAATTAAATAAGGTTTATTCTAACTTAGTGCTGTTTCTGACGTCCTCCCAGGAAGATGTGACCCCTGGAAGGTGGGACTTGCCTTCTGCTGCCCTCTGCCCACCTGCTGGCCACCGCCGCATGTTCAGAGCTGGTCCCTTTGACACACAGCATGGCTGAACTGTGAGGAGAAGGCACAGCCCATGCACCCCCACTGCCAGGAAGACAACCCAGGTGCACCCTTCGAAAGCTGAGCTGTCAGAGTTCCGAGGGGTCTGCATGTGTGGGAAGTACAGATGTCCTCCAGAGTGGAAGCCCTGGGCAGTGAGAAGAGCAGGTAAGGGCTCTCCTCCCATAGAGGTACTGGTCAAACATCATATTAAAAAGATTATAGTCATGCCCTGGTGGTGTAGCGGTTAAGTCCCTCAGCCTACAACCAGAGTAGTCCACATACATCTCATGGCCTGGATATGTGACCCAGGGTCAGGGGGGAACAAGCAAGCTAAATAACCAAATAAAATGCTTTCTCCTTCTCTCCCTGCTTGCCCGCTTGTCTGTTTGCCTTCATTCCTGCCTGTACCTTTCCTTTAAAAAAAGATTATACATTGTGGCCACGTGGGATTCATCTCAGGAATACATGTGTGAGTCACCCCATTCATGTAGCCATACAGTCATACTAGTATAATTCTTACAACAATCATCCAAATTGATGCACAAAATATACTTGACAAAATCCAGCTCCCTTTCATGATAACACTTGGAAATGAGGAATAAAAAGGGTTTTCTCAACATCATAAAAAACATTAATGGAAAAGGCACAACTGACATGATACTCAGTAGGCAGTCCAACTCCTACAATGGTTCAAGAGGAACCAGCATCTCCGTGGGCATCCCCTGGTCTCATCTTGGGCAGATCAAGTGACTTCAGGCCACTCCTGTGACGAGAGCCTGACAGACTGAGATGGGTGTCCCTGCCAACTCGGTGCCCAGCTGCTGCTGCCTGGGGGGGGCTTTACCCCGTCACCTACTCTCAAGGAGGCTGCAGGATCCCCAGCACTCAGCAGCGACTCCCCAGAGGGCTGGAGGAAGGTCAAGGTCATGTTCCCTGGGTGTGTCTCCTCACATGCTAGTGATTGCTCCAGCACAGTCCTACATGGGCCAGTCCATCCACAGCAGGTCATATATCTGATGCGCAGTGGGACCCAGCTGGGGCCCTGGGAGTGTGATGACTGTGCTGGACTCACCTCCTTTCTGTAGACCAGTGTGAAGAGACAACTCCAGGGTTCAGGGGATCCTTCCAAAACATCATCTGAGCTTGCTAACCAACCAACCAGGAGATGGTCACCGCGTCACCACGGTGTGTCCTCTGTCCCAAGCCTTCTCCTTCTTAGTGTGGGGCTGGGCACATGGGTGATCAGCAGAGCACTGGGGTGCTGCGTCCAGCCTCAGCACTCCTTTGCCTGGGCTCGAAAGATCTCACTTTTCAAATTTGTAGTTTTGGGGGTCAGGTGCTCCTGCCCCCAGCCTGACTCTACACTGAGCCCTTTGCACATGTGTCCTGTCTACTCTTGGAGGACACAGGAAGAGTCAGTCTGGGGAAAGCCCATCAGTGGACAGGACAGCAAAACCTGTGTCCATAACCATCCATAGTCACCATGGTGGCCATGGCCTGTGCTGTGACCTCGCCTCCTGGAGACACAGACTTGCATGTTACAGAAGACAGATATTAGCACGTATGCAGCTCAGGCAACAAAAGCATCCCTCCCCACTTCTTCTCCCCATAATCTTCTCTGTGTTTCCCCCTCCAGAAGCCCTGGCTGCTCCCTGCAGTCCCTGCTCCATCTTCCAGGTGAGTAATGGAGCTGTTCACTCTAAGAGCCCAGGGGCACACACTTTACATCTTTCAAAGAAACCGCATTAGCCAGCTCAGAGAACAAGACAAGCTTGCTAATCTTGCATGATGAGGACTTGGAAAGTGAGCCTGTTTTGGGAAGGTAGAGACAAGAAACAGCCCTGTGTCCCACAGGTGCCTGGTGGTGGTGAGAGGATGCAGGGTCAGTCCTGCCCACCTCCTGTAGGGAGAGGCCATGGTCAAGATGAATGAGAACAGACAATCCAGAGTTATTTGCCCTCCGCTATCCGATGGGGATCCATTCCTCCTGTGCTGGGAATGGAGGCAGGAGGAGAAGCACCAAGAAGGACATGAGATGAAGGCCCCCCTGCACCTGCCCTGTGTATGTTTGCTCCTGTTTGCTACTTGTCACAGCTGCATGTTGGTGTGTCCCAACACGGTCCAGGGACAGAGCATTCTACACCCACAGGATGGTTCATGCCGAGTGGGAGGCTCCCCCTTCTACTGTCCCCTAGCGTCTTCTGATTGGTAGAGCCTCACTTCTGACGAGCAGGGTGATAGCTGGATCCCACACTCACTTACAGAGACAAGCCCAGGCCTAGAACCAGTGCCAGTGCGCTCAGCCAGCGCCACCCTGCACAGAACATATCACTGTGACCGTCACCTGTTGCAGAGAGCAGCATGTCAGCCCATCCTTGCAGGCATCCAGACAGGAAGGGTGAAACATCAGGAGCCAGAGGCTCTGGGCAGGAGCAAACCCAGAGGTCAGGGTGGGCTAGGGCCCCCTTCTCTCTCAGCAAAGGAGGTCTGACACAGACATGGATATATCACTTAGACTCACCCAGGCCCTGCAGGTTGGGACCACAGGCTGAGCCCTCTGACTTGTGACTATTCCCAGAGCTGGCAGGTCTGGGGTTGGACAGGTACAGGGAGCAGCAGTCAGTGCTCAGTGGTGTGGTCTGGAGGAGGCTGCTCTGTCACAGTCATCCAGGGTCACTATCACTGTCACACACTGCCAGTGAGTATTTGGGAGGTAATAACAACAGATACAGGAACTGGAACGTCCTGTGCCACCAGCACTCACAGGCCCAGAGCTGGAGGACAGGGGTGGTTCCAGAATAACAGGGCTACAGCCCGGAGCTAAATGCATCTTGGGCACAGTTAGTCTTGAGCCCTCAGTGACTCTACCCTGAGTTGGCAGTTCTAGGTGGCCCACTGCTTAGGCACAAGAGCAGGGACTTGGCCAGCCCCATGGGTCTGGACTGGCCCTGGGGGACCTGCAGGTCCCTTTGACTTGGGGCAGTGTGAGTATGTCTGTCCTGTCAAAGCACTCATCCTGACCCCTGGCTGTAAAGGCAGTTCAGTGCCACGCAGAAACTTCTGGAAGCCACGAGATTCTCAAAAGTCATCACGGCAGATCCTCTGAGATTTGGCACTTGGTGAAGCCACATGACCCTGACCCTCAGCCCTGACCCTCTCAGTTCACCATTGAGACCATGCAGGGACAAGAGCCAGAGGCAGCTCCCACAGGAGATGAGTATGATGGTCCAGGGCCAGGGACTGGCTTAGTCCTTGCTGGGTCCCATCACCCATGACAGAAGAAGAGAGGAAAGAGCAAAGGAGGGACAGAGGGAGGGAGGACAGTGGCTGGGCAGGGAAGGGGATAGGAGGGTGGAAGCGAGCATCCCTTCCCCAGCCCAGCCCTCTGCCTGCTGGTTCGTGGTCCTCAGGGGATGTGCAGACCAGCCCGACACCCCCGCACATGCACAGGCACACACACACGCACTGTGTGCACACACAGAACACGCTCTCTCACAGGGACACATATAGACACACACGAGAAGCACATGTACATCCATGTACAGGAGCACATGCACACCCCGTGCTGGCAACAGTCACCGTGGCTCCGTCTGCTTAGTCCTCTGCCTTTCCCCATGCCCTCCTTTCCCATCTGCCACAGCCTACACAGCCTGCAGAAGCTGCCCCTTTCGGTGGGGACGTTCTCTGGTTCTTCTGTACAGTTCTTCTGGAACTGCTCTTGAACATCTCGACAGAGCTCAGGACCTGAGGACCTCGAATCTCCAGCTGCCTGAAGAGGGAGGGTGGGGTGGGAAGAGCAGGGGAAGGGAGGGGAAGGGATAAAGGGGGAGGCTCCCAGGCTCCTGGAGTCACCAAGTCATACCCTTAATTTATTCAGCAGCCTGTTTTCCTGCAACTGAAGGATTTGCAGCCATAAGACATGACCCCTTTCATTTCAGAAAACTGAGGTCTCTGTGGAAATTTCAGAACCTCCCATGAGGAGGGGAGGGGAGCTCTTTGGTTGGGGTGGAGCCTGGACAGGCCGTGAAATAGAGTGACCTGAGAAACCCTGGGGACACGTGCGCAGATTGGCCAGCTGGACCCTGGGTCCAAGCATGAACTGCTGTGGGAACTGAGGGTTCAGAGTGTGGGTTGGTGGGAGGAGGCCCTGGGACACAGGCAGGCACCTGATTTGGGGGGAGGTGTTGGGAGGAGGGGCGCTGAGACCAGTGAGCCAGGTTCCTGCCCAGAGGACTCCTGTGGGGACAGCAGAGCCATCCCAGGGTCTGAGTCCCCACAGTCCATGAATGAGGCCCGCCTTTCAAACACTCAGCTTGTCTGTAGTGGAGACCCTGGAGGCGAACTCTTGGATGGAAGGGCATCTAATCACAATCTCAACAGTGTCCCCACCTGTGTTCCCTCCTGCACACCACATCATGTCTGAGATAGTGTCCTGTTCTCTGACTGCCTCTCCAGGGTCCCTGGTCTCTGCATCACCCCTTCCTGCACCGCTGCATTCAGCCTGCTTGTGGCGGAGAGGGCAGTGGAGGCTGGGAGCTGGCTCATCTTAGACCCGCTCCTGGCCTAGCCCTGTGGTGAAGCGACCAGGGTCACTGGTGGGGAGGGACTGTGACTAGACAGCCTTGGGGAGAGAGGCACTGATGAAAGGCCCTCAGAGAACCACACAAGGCAGCCTTGTTTGCAGACAACCTCCTCAAACTTGGGACTTCCTCCCGCAAGCAGGCAGGGGTGACCCAAGACCTTGGGGTCTGCTCTGTGTGGGATCCCTGGTGTTTATTTCTAGCTCAGTCTCTGGGCCTGCAGACATGGGGGCATTGACCAAAGATGTTTGCACCATGAAACATCTGGTTTCATGGCCCTCCCCACAATTGTGACCTCATGAAGGGGCAGTGTTGCAGTAGGCAGGGGTAGAGTGGGGGAAGGCCCAGCTCTGGGGGGTGAATGAGGCTGAGGCATCAGAACCAACCTGCCAAGAGGTTTCTGGGATCCCAGAGACAGATGACCTTCCTCTGTAACCTTCCATGGCTCCCCATTGCTGTGCAGGGGAGTCCATGCCCCTTTTTACCTGGGTCACCTTGTCTCAACTCCCCTCAGCCCCCTCCATCCTCCCAACCCCATTCGTTCCCTGGGAGAGAACCTCCAAGGGCAGGGCCAGGAACTGCCAAGTTGAAGTCAGCAAAGAACCCAGGGCTCAGACCCCAGCATGTGGCCCGGACAGAGTGACAAGATACAGAGGACATGGAAGAGCCAGCTAGAGCCGCAGGAATAAATCCCGAGAAACATGCCAGATATCAGAGGTGGTTTGGAATCTATCCTAGTCCTTGGACAGACCTGCCCCTCATCCAGGACAGGGGACTTCACACCATTCATTTAAAACATTGGCCTCCTCTCACGCTGTATGTCTCACATTCTATACCTACCCTTTATGAGAAATAAAAATACACTGTTGCAGACATGTAATTCCTCCTGTGGTGCAAATATTGACATTTTAAACATAACTGCAAAATCACTCTCAATGTATCCAGTGAGAATGGAGACCAAATGATTGTCATCTATTTAAATTACAGTGTGAAATTCATGCTTTCCTTTCTCCTCCATTCATATTTCACTGAATTGCATTCCTGATGCTTGAGAACCTTTTATTGATTGCTAGATTATACTTGTCTACACATATCTACATCCATATATTTGAAATTTAAATAAATTTCATGTTTAAAAAGCTCCAAGTGTTAAAATATTCTTCTATATTGAGTTATAATTGCATTTTTAGTAGCAGATAGTTCTTCAAAACAACATAAATAGGCTAAATATTTGTATAATATGACTCTATAAGTTAAATATTTATATGATGTGACTATCATATATAAATTGTATTTTTATGAGTATATAATATAGATATATTTTATATTCTGCCTGAGATAACATTGAGATACATTGTATATACTGTTATATATTATGTAGTTAACATGTCAAAAATGTGTTATTAATTGTTAAAGGACAGTGTGTCTTTCAGAACAGATTGGAGGGCTTCTGAAGGCTAATTGAGCACTTCCCCGTCTGTCACCTCAGAGTCCTTGTCTC
>RJWH01007286.1:0-28344 GCA_004363575.1 Solenodon paradoxus | reverse complement strand
TACTCCCTCATTCTCCTCTCCCTCCATTGCACCTCTCCCCTCCCCTCCCCTCCTCAGGCTCCATCTCCTGTCCTTCCCCAAGGTCACCATCCCTTCAATATAATCTCTCCTGGTAAATGAAACTCAGGACAGAGGAATCATTAAGTTTAAGATGCAGCCAGATTGCAGAAGTGAACACCGCCAGGTGATTAGATGGAGCCGCACTCCCTTTGCCCAGCTGGCTCTGTTCTTTCACTGGGACCAGCCCCAACCCTGCTTAGTATGGCTCAGGGCTGTCCCCCAAGTCTTCACGGTGGCGCTGCACTCTCTTAGTACCTCATACCCAGGCCAGCTGTCCTGATTCTCAGTACTGGCCCCGGTGGGTGTGCAGGGGTGGAGCTGCACGCTTAGAACTGCCCCCCTCCCTGCAGTCTTCCCTTTCTGCCTCATTCCAGCTGTTCTGGGGCTCAGGGCTCCTCCAGGTACATCTGCCTTTGACCTCACACCTTGGACACCTCCAGGAGGACCTGGACCTGACATGTTCCCCCCGGAACTCAGGACTGTCCCCTGTTCTGCTCCCCTCTGACATCCCCCTCTATGGTCCCAAATTCCACACCAGAAAATTTGGGGTGCAATCAGCACTTCTTTCTGACGTCACCCACCCTTGGACACAAAATAGGTCTCTGACACAAAGTCCAACTCCACCTCCTTCATGCACGACTCTCTCTTTCCTGCAGAAGCTTTCAGAGTCTTGGCTCCTTGCTCCTGTCTCCAGCTCACGGTCCAGGGATCTGTGCATCCCCCAAGCCCCACCCTGGTGAGTCAGCTCTTGTGCGAGACCCTTGATGGATTCTGCTGCCCTCAGGAGAACCCACGACCCTCTCATGTGCCCGGCCTGCCTGAGCCTGCCCCTGAACTTACGGCCCTGTCCCCGCGGCCCACTTCATCCACACAACCCCTGGAGCCAGGCCCGCACAGCTCCTGCATACGTCTCTGCACCGGCTGGAGTCTTGGCCTCCTGTCACAGGAGCCTCTGTGCCCACACCAGGTGGGCCTGTCTTGACTCCGGCTCTTCCCATGTGAGCTTAGCTTTCCTCCAGCAGGCAACCTTGAGAGATGTCCCCGCGCTACACAGAGGAAAGTGCAGGTTTGACAAAGAATGGACATTATCTCTGCCAGGGTGGAGTCCTGCTGCACAGAAACAGATGCACTTGACCTCAGCTGGCCTGTTCTGCTTCTATGGATTTCCTTCTGACACCGACAAGTGTCAGGTGTCAGACCGGTTGTCTCCTGGCTCAGTATATCAGGGGTCTGTGGGCACAGAGGGGCTGCTCCGCATGTCGCTCCACGGAGAGTGGTCTCCTGCCCCTGCACCTCTGCCCCACCTCCTTCCCCAGATGCACGTGTACAGCAGCTCCAGGACCCTCCCAGAGACTTCTGTGTGTTCACAGGAGGAGGGCGCACACGCCTCCTGCACATGCTTCTCCCGGGACCACAGAGGACGTGCCATCATCTGCAGTGAGATCAATCCCGCTCTCACCCACAGGTGATGCATTCCATGACTGGACATTCCAGAACCTTCTAACCTTGCCTACTGGGGCACACACAGGGTTCTAGCTCTTTGTGTGACACTTCTAGCCGTGACAAATGTCTCTGCTGCTGTCTCTGCTCACATGGTGGTCTTGTGGGTGCTTCTCAGGACCACCGGTGTCAGGTCCACGTAGTGTCACTGTTACCGATCCACTCGGCTGTGCATTTGTGAGTCTGCACGACATCATGTCGGGGAGGCACCCACATCCCAAACAGCCCTTTCTTTGCTGGGCCCCTCATTTTCTCGGTCCTCAAAACCTCTCTTAGTTAAACTCCTGTTCTACAGAGCCGTTCTCTGGCTTTCCAGAACCTTCTCCAAGGCAGCACACAGGAGGAGTCTTTGGAATCTGACCCCTCCGGTCAGACTCTATGTTCAGTGTCTACTGTTGTGTGTCCATCCTGGAGGTCCTTCAGCTGACCTGTTGCACAAGCCCACCCCAGGGCGTCTGTCCCTCTGACTGGGGCCCATGTTGGCGGCTTCCTGGCTTTGCACCATGAATAGAGTGTGTGGGCATTGAGTGAAAGCATGTGTCCACACGGGCTGTCGCTGCCCGGGAGGTTCCTGGGCTGTTATGCGGGTCGGGGAGAGCTTCGCCTGTAGGAAACACCAGACGGTTCGCGTGAGAGTCTCTGTTTGCTCCGTACGCTGCTTTTCTCCCTGTCTGTGCATTTTTGGACATTTAGCTGTCCTGGTAGATGTATCTGCTCTGTGACTTCTGTCTGTGTGCCCTAACTCAGCACGCTGATGCCTTCTCACATGCCTTTTGTCACTTGTGATTTTTCTGCACTAAAATGCATGTGAATTTTTTTTTTTTGTCTGTCAGAAGGAAATTCAGTTTTAAAAATCAGTTCTTTGTTTTGCTATTATGGAGTTTTAAGAATGTTTATATACTCCGGATAAAAGCCCACTGTCAGGTGTCTGAATTGCAAGTGTTTCCTGCCAGCCTGTGGTTTATTGTTCTCATTGCAATGTCCCATTTTCTCTTACATTTTCTTCTGAAAAATGTGCCATTTCCCACTAACATTTGCATCCATGGACCATTCGAAAGTGCCTTTGTGTAATGTGTGAGCTGTGGACGGGCACGGACGTCTGTTTGCTAGAAGGAGAGCAGGAAAGACTGTCTTATTGGCTGAACTGTCTTTGCAGTGAAAATGCATTGTTCGTTTTTCTGATCGGAAAACTGGCTTCCAGTTAATAGTTGGGTGAATGGATGAATGGATGAGATCGAAGGTGGACAGCTGTTTCTGAGGGCAGAGAGCAAGTGAGGGAGTCTGTGTTCTGGTGGAGGGACAATGTCTGTTCTGGAAACAGGGAGGACAGGCCAAAGCCACCAGCACTGTTGCTGCAGGGCCAAGGGCAGGGATGGGTGCTGAGGATGGGCAAGGCCAGAGTGGGGAAGGTCCCTCTTCCCACAGCTGCTCTCTCGGCCTGTTAGCCGCTGTCCCTGCTCCCTTGAAGACAAAGTGCCAGCTGGTGACTTGGTGGTTCTGAGTCACAAGGTTGCTCCCTGGAGAACTGTGTGCACAGAATGAATGGCGTGACAGTTGACAGCAGGAAGGAGCTCCTGTGCTCTCCAGAGGGGCCTCGTTTATTCTGTGCAGTGGAGTTCAGTGGAAGGTGCCTTGTCTGTGTGAGTCTGGGTGAGTGCTTTGGCAGCGGGAGAGGGACAGGAAGTGCTTCTGTGTGGGTCCCTGCTGTCTGAGCCTCTCAGGTGTGGGAGGAGCCCTGTGTTTTCCCATGGTTACGATTTCAATGCTCCAGAATGGCTTCACTCTGCCCCTAGGCCAGGGTCACCATGTTAGTGCTGACTGGGCAGTGGCCCTGCCATCCAGCCGACCCCTGACTGACTCACGGGGGAGGCCACTTGACACATGGCCAGTGTGGATGGGGAGGGGGTGCCCCTGGCTGGGAGGGCGCCCGGAGGGAATGCAGACTCACAGGCCGCCCCCCGCCCCTGCCCCGTGTGCGGGGTCTACTGGAACCAGCAGAACCAGGAGCAAGTGATTGGTTTCTGGCAAATGTATCTGGTGTCTGTCATTTGAAAGAACACCACAGGATGATGGACAGGTGGCTGGAGGCACGGGCCCTTGCTGAACAACTTTGTGAGGCCTTCCTACGACTGTCCCTCTTCATCAGACACGAGCCCTGTGCACGGGCAGGCCATTGTGCTGGACCCACCCTCAGTCCCCATCTTACAGAGGGAAGAAATGGGTACAGAGAGGCGCATGGCTCCTGAGGTCACACAGCACCAGGCAGGGCCACCGCCACCCCAGGTTGGATGGGCCTGACACAGGTCCCTGTGCTGCCGCCCCGACTGCTGGGTGACCGATGGCCAGAGCTCCTTACGAGGAAAGGGACAGTTTGTGGCTACCAGGGGGAGTGGGGAGGGCGTGGGGTTACAGAGCCTCCAGGGATCTGGCAGGTTGTGGGGGGCACCACTGCAGAGGTCACAGGGTGGGGTGGCAGCCCGGACACGGGCAGACAAGCGAAGTCAAGGGGGAAAGGCACCTGAGAAGAAGGAGCAGCAGGGGAGACACAGGGATGCGGAGTCCACGCTGGGCCAGGGCCGGGCGCACGGTGGAGAGGGCCGGGCGTGGCTGTGCTCCCCTGGAGGATCACCTGGAGGATCATCAGGCACCATCATGGAGGCTCAGGTGCAGGACCAGGACTGGGCAGAGTTTGGGCGGGGGAGGGACGGGGGCCTGTGTTGTTCAACGCTGTTAAATGGGGACAGTCCTGATCAGATGGGACATCTCGCTCCCTACACAGGCCAGAGAAGTGTGGAAAAACCCCTGAGATCCAAGAGCATGAATGACCAATGGAAGTTTGCCAGTGCTCAGAAAGTAAGCGAAGATTCTCAGAGCAAGTCAATTACTGCCTATTTTTAGAACACTGCCGATTAAGAGGATCCTCAAAGCTAGAGAGAAAAACAGCAGCCCACAGTTCAGAAAGGAAAAACAAAACAAATCACAAAATGACGTCAGCGTCTCAGCAGCTGCCCCTGAGCAGAGGGAATGTCTGCGCTCCACTCTTGGAGGGGCTGCTCCTGGACCCACACCCATCACACTCCCCATAATACTCCCCCCAGAGCAGGGACTGGAGCTGGCCACATACCCATCATCTCACACAGCAAGTGAGCGGGACAGGCCAGGTGGGATCCAGGAAATGGAGTCCTGGGGGCCAGAGGCCGGGGGGTCCTGGAGAAGCCCGGTGGCGGCTGTGCCTTGGCCTGGGGCGCAGAGCACCTGTCAGGAGCGACTGTGGGTGCATGGAGGTGGGGCAATGTGTGTGGGTGGTGGGGTGAGTGTGCCGTTGGTGGCTGAATTGTAAAGGTGTCCCTACAGGCGCAGAAAACACTGGAGATGGGGGCAGAAAACAGAGAGAAAACATCTACAAACACAGGGACAGAAAAGCATCACCCACCAGGAAAGACACAAAGCTTCGCACAGGTACTGTGCCGGGGCCACCTGCCAGTTGGACCTGCTAGGCTGTCACTGCTGCTCAGGCCCATGTCCTCGGGTCTCCTCCGCGTGTGGTTTGGCCTCTGTCTCCAGACAGAGCTTTCCCACATGTCCAGTGTCACTGCAGCTGATCTGTGCTGGGACTGCTCTGCAGGCCGGAGCTGGTATCCAGAGAGGGCTGATGCCACCCTTGCAGCAGCCAGGGCGAGGGGTCCCCAGCAGTGTGGGGCCGTGTCTCCGTGAGGGGGACTGCCAGTTTGGCTGGGTGACTGCGTTCCTGCTGGGTGAGTTGGGGTCCTGGGTGGAAGAGGTGACGCTGGATCTGAGTCGAGGGAGTGAGTCTCACTGACTTTTCTTATTTTGCTCTGACACGTCGCCCCCAGGGACCTTGACCTGAATTCAGACCCTGCTTCCAGCCCCCAGAGAGTCCAGTTCTTGCTTCTTAGGAAGGTGCTGGCGTCAGCTGTCTTGGTGGGCATTTCCCCACAGGCCGCTTCTCACCTGCTTCCTTCATGGTAGCAGGTGCCCCACCCCCGAGCCTTCCAGTGTGCTGCTCCTCTCTTCACAGCCGTCCCTGTGTGGGCTCCTCCGCTCCTTCCTGCCTCAGTTTTCACTCTTCCACCCGCTTCCAGTCCTCACCGGGGGCGTAGGGTGCAGACCTCCTTTTTTCCCGTTGAAGAGGGAATGCGTTTTTCTCTGTATCTTTCTTGTTTGGAGGGTACTTTTTGAAAGCGGGGGACAAAAAAGTCTTTGTCCTTCTGAAGTCACATCAGAGCCTTTTTTAAGCAGCTGCTTAAATAGCTTTTTGAAGAGTAACCATCTGAACGTAGTAAAATTCCAAAGGAAGAAAGCCTCCAAAACAGGGACGCGATGCTCAGCTCTGTGTCGTGTGCGAGGTGTGGCCAGGAGAAGGGGCCGTCGAGGCCCTGCACACAAGGCGGGAACTGAGATGCTGCCCTGCTTGCCTCGACTATGCCCGTCATTCCGCAGGGTGCGCAGACATCGAATCCCATGTCCTCGTCGTGGTCAAGTTGGAAACTTTAAACTGGACACACACACATAAAGGCTACAAAATAAAGAGCTAGTCAAACGCCAGCTTCTTCTTCCAGTCCCATGTTATACTTTCCCAGAATCACACACTGTTGTCAAGTTCTTGTCCACCCGGTTTGATAGATGCTGATCCAGCACGCATTCCCGTTAAAAGGAGGGAGCGGACCAACCCTGTTCTGTGCTCTGGAGTCCACTCCAGAGCAGCCCATAAACAGCTGCCTTTCTCTAATGGCTGCTCAGTCTTCCTTTGCATGGACACACCATCATTTATGTAATCAATCACCCACTGATAGGCGCTGAGGCAGTTCTAGATTTGATCACACAAACAGTGCAAACATCTTATGCATAATTCTTTCAGTACACTTGGGAGTCTCACTACAGGATAAATTTCTAGAAGCAGTTGTGTGAGGTAAGACTTTAAGGATGAAGAAAGGCGAGAATATTTGCATGTCAAATTTACTGAAAGCTTACTTGAAATCAGGTTTCTTCATTTCACAGATTGGCCAATATTTCAGAAATGCTGAAAATAAAGGAACCAGAAGATGTTTCTCTGAGAAAGCATTAAATATTTATTAATAGAATTTCTTTCAATTGTGGGATATGTAGGTAGAGGAATGATTGACTGGGTAGGTATTCCATTCATCCACCACCTACCTATCCAATACTCAATTGTTTGTTAATCCACTCATCACTATAACCATTCATTCATCCAATCATCTGTCGTCCTGTCATTGACATGGCCATTCACCTATCTTCCCGTCAATCCTTTCTTCAAAACAGCTTCCTTGGTGCACCCTGTTGGAGTGACTGCTGGATGCAGTCTCCATGCATCCCAAGGTCCTGGGTTCATGTCCTGGGCTGTGAGAACAGCCAATATGAACAACTGAATAAGGCAAATAAAATGCTGCTTCTTCCTGCCTTCCTGACTCTGCTCACCTTCATTCCTGCCTGCACTTTTCCTTTTTTAAAAAAAGCTTCCTCCTTACCCACTAACCCATCCACCCATCATCCCATCTGTCTTTCTGTCTGTTCATGTGTTCACCTGAACACTCAAATTCCCATCTCTTCTTTTTTCTTTTTGTCATCTGTCCATCCACCCACTACCTACCTACCTATTCCTCCATCTCACTTGTATCAGTCACCATACACCAGTGATTTACCTGGATGTCATTATCAAATCTTGGAAGACCATTACGGAGTCACAAATTGGCACAAATTTGCTAAGTCTATTTGTGAGTATCTGTCTGCCTTTGTCCCGGCACATTGATTACCCCAGAGACATTTCCACTGGAAAGAGACTAGAAGAAAAGGAAAGATTTATGACTCTCAATGTAGAGCCTGCTTCTTTCAGGTTAGCAGAATCTGATGCTTGTTTAATCAGATGCCTTTCTGTTCAGTTGTCACACTATCACACCAGAACAGTTGTCCCTACTTGAACATGTCCTCTCTGGCCAAGAAGGCAATTAGCTATCCCTGAACTGCTCCAAGGATGGCAGGCAGGGACAGGAGCAGACAGGCAGAGAAATTTACTTTCCATTAGAGTCATTAATCCTATGAATCCGACTTCCACCAGGAGAAGAGATAACCATGGGGAATGTGCTCTTGCCCTCTCCTCGGTCCTCTGAGCCTTTCCTGCTGTGTCCCTCCCATGATGTGTCACTCCCTCCATAGAGGAGGACCAGGAGGTCACACGGAGTGTGCACAAGAGCTATTAGAGGACTTCTTCTTTGAAGAGGTACTCCATCTCCTCCAAGCCTGTCAGTTCTTCCCTTCCCTTCCAGGGGTTGTCAGGATGCCTCCGGATTTGTCCTCAACCTTGAAGAGAAAGGAGGCCCCTGGACTTCTCTCACAGACACCCAGGGTCATTGTTATTTCTTCTCTTCTTTCCCCTCCACCCAACCTCACAGCAATGCTGTCATCTCCATGCCTAGGATGTGCCCCGACCCCATCTCTGTCTTGTTCTCCCTCCACTGCCCATCCTCTTCCATCCCCTCTCCCCCCAGACCCCTCTGTCCTGTCTTTGAACAAGTCATTTGGTTCACTGCACCCCGCCCCACCGACATGAGCCCTTTGAGTGGTCCCCTTGACCCAGGGATAAACTCCATGAGCCCCAGCCCCTGCGCGGGGAACCCTCCCCTGGAGGCCTGTCCCAGCGTCCCAAGATCGCTGGCTCTAACGCATCTGTCAGCATGGCATGCACACCCAAGTGGGAAACAGATAGAGTCACTAACGCTGAACATGAGAGCACTGCACAGCTGGGAGCCAGGAGGGCCTCCCCACTGACCTGCAGGAGGAGGAGGGCAGCTCCCTGCTTGCTAGGCTGGGATCCCTAGTGTGGGGAGAGGTGTGGAGGACTGTGAGCTGGAGAGAGGAGCATGGAGGGCAGCCCTGGAGGTGAACAGCAGACCGGGGCTCTGAGGCAGAGAGGGTTTGTCCCTGTCTGGGGCGGGTTCCCGCATTTGTCCCCCATCCCGTCGCTAAGCCTGGGTGGCCCCATCCTTGGGGGGAGCTCACTCTGAGGGGAATGGCTAGAAGCACCCAGATTCTGAGGGCTGGGCTTCAGGGCTGGTGAGCTTCAGATGTGGACCACTGTCCCCATCCAGTTCCTGTGGGGCCCGCTTGGCCGTTCAGGTGTCTGTCCTCCCCCCGCCCCGGCCACAGCGGGGTTTCTGCTCATCTTGCTCTCAGCCCTGTCCCTTGTCCTCAGCACAGAGCTGACTCTTAATTAGCAAGTGCCATCTGAATAAAGGACAAATTAACGTGGTGACACATGTTGAGGGCTTGGAGCTCCAGAGGTTGACAGGCTGGGGGCTGATCTGGGTTGCCATGGATCTTGGTTCACAGGGCAGAGGGGTCCTGGTGGGAGGTACCCTGGGGACAAGGAGGTGTCAGTGAGCTGCTGGGAGGGCTTGGTTGCCTCCTGGACACTTGGGCCAAGAGGCTCATGGCTCCTCCCCAGGAGCTGCAGCAGCTTAGCCCCAGGGTCCTCTGAGGCCTCTGAGTGATGGGGATCAGATGCAGACAGCCTCCGCGAGCTGCCCTCTCCAGGGTGGGGGCCATGACATGAGCCCCAGAGCTGGCTACATCCACTGTGGCTCTCTCTGTGTGATAACAGAGGAAAAGAAAAGCAGGCTGGAGCGAATGGTGGCTCATTCTAAATGCTTTCACTTAGCAGGCTGCACTCACATGGTGAGCTCAGCACAGTACCTCTCACTCGCCACAAGGTAGCTGGAGGCTCATGACACTGAACTCCTGAGCACAGAAGGCATGAGTGGGGGCCTGGCTTGCACACGGTTGGTCTTCTAGTGTTTTCTGACCAGCCCTGTGTGGGTGCCCAAGACCCAGAGTCCACCTCACAGAGCAGCCCCCACCCTGTGGTGGTTATGAGCGTTCTCTCCCTTTTCTTCTCTGATCCTTCGTAGGAGCAAGCACAGCTCATGTGGCTTGGGGCCATTGTCTGTGAGGTGGCCACTGGAGAGGAGGCAGTGACCATGAAGAAAATCTGTCCCCTGCGGTAGCCTCTCCATTCTGCCTGGGACACTGTGTATGGAAAACACGGCCCAGCTCCAGGAGCGCTCAGGAGGGTCACCGCTTGCTTTTATTGATGATGCCCATTCATTTCCCAGAGGTGCTGTCGGCTGTCTGTGTCCCTCTTTTATCCTCCCCACGTGGTGGGAGGAACTGTGTCCACAGATGTGGCCGTGAGCCTCGGCCAGGCCATTGGAAACCTGCTGGGCCCAGGGCCTCCAGCTCCAGGCCGTCATGCCACTCAGCCCTCTGTGTTGGGCATCCTGCCGCCTCCCTGAGGCTCTGGCCAAGCTCCCCTCAGAGCAGGGCCGAGGGGTCTAGAGGCAGAGGGAGCCGAAGAGAATGCAGGGTCTCCCGAGATATCAAGACCACTTCTCCAGGCAGAGTCAGGAAGCAGTGGTCTGGTTGGTTTTATTCCCACATCCTTTTCATCGGCCCAGGATTTGCATGTATGTTCTTAAAGCCTTTTTGGACAATAATCATCAGTACAGTGCAGGCTAAACCCACAAAGTTCAAAGAACTGAGAGAAACTTATTTATTACCATATTTCATGGTGAAATGTCAGTGCTTTCCCACTGAAGTGAGGAAACATGCTAAAGATCCTGACATGGCTGACACAGACTGAGTCTGGGAGAGTCTCTGGAGAAGGCATAGGACAAGGGAAAATAAGCATAAATAATGATAAGCAGGAGGCACAGTCATCCGCGTTTGTAGAATATGTGATAGTCTAACAAGGAAAATCCAAACCAGCAGCACTCTCCCAAGGACTTAATGAAAACTTCAAAATTCAAAAATCATAATCTAATTATCAGCAGTGACCACTTTGAAATTTCAGTGGAGAATGTAAGTTTCCACTTAATACCAGCAGCGAGACCTTTGACATGGGCAAACGTGCTGGATTGGCCAGGAGCACAGCGCAACGCGGCACGCAAATGAAGGAGAGATTTGCCTTGGCCTCCGTGGAGGCCCCCAAATTGCAAGCTGGCCATTCTTCCCATTTTCGTCTACTTTCACCATTCAAAAGATCAACACAAATTCTTAGGGGCGTTGACAAATGGATTCCAAAATTCATCTTGTAGAAAAAGTGCAGGAACAGTGAAGTTAAGAAGGAAGAAGAAAAGAAAAGGGAGAGGAGGAGGGAGTGGTGGTTTGTGTTTAGTATCCAACGAAGAAGTGGTGTGCAAAACAGTGAGCTGACATTTGTGGCGCAAGCAGATCAATGGAACATAATGAAAAATTTAGAAATAGAGACATTAATATATGTGGATTTAATATGCACTAAGGTGGGCATTTCAAGTCTGGAGGGGATTGATGGCCATATGATGGTGTCGAGATGCTTGTCTACTGTGTGGAAGGGAAAATAAAATTAATCTTCAATCTCACAACATTTCCAAAAGTAAATGCAGATGGATTTAAGACATAAATATCAAATTGATCAATGAAAACATCAGACAAAAGTATTAGAAAACGTAACCTAGAGAGACCAGAAGAATATGCAGGAAGAACACATAGATGGACACCATCAACAGTTTAAATTTTGAAATGACTAAAGATACAGTGAGGAGATGACCCACAGGCCTGGAGAGACTGTGGACATAATAGCTAACAGCAGGGAGAAGCTGGAGAATGCGTGATTCCATCACAGAGCATTATGAGAAGATAAACTGCTCAGCAGAGTCGGAACACACACAATTCATGGGCGCAAAACAACAATGGAAAACAAACATGAAAGGGGCTCAACTCAGCAGGAAGGACAAAGAAGTAAAAGATGCACTTTTTTTCCCTAGTTGATTGGAAAAAAAGAAATACTGATAGTATCAAGTATCAGCAAAACTGTGTGGAAATAGGATTCTTACATTGTGTGTGAGAATGGAAGCTAAAATTGCTCTTTGTGGGGAGCGACTTGGGTGTATCTAGCGAACAGAAGTGCACAGGTGTGCCCTGGTGGCTCTGGTGCTGCGCTGCCAGCTGGGGTCGTGGACCATGAGAAGCCTGGAACCCAGGCTTGCGACCTGGGGGTGGGGGAACAGCTAAAATGAAAAAACAAATGAATTAAAGTGCTTCCTCTATCTCTTTATGTCTTCCTACCTTCCTTTCTTTCTTCTGCACATCCTTCTGCATTTCTTTAAAATGTTGCTGCTGCTTCTCCATTACAGAAAAAAGAATGAAAGTGCATTTACCCACTTGGCCCTTAGAGAATCCTCTTGCAGAAATGGCCGCCTGTGACAAGGGAGGCAGATCAGAGCACCTGCTGTCATATGCTGGCTGAAGTCCTGAGAACTTGGAGTAGAGAGAATCAAATGACTTCCTAGATGGGGATTCAGTGAAATGAAGGGGACCCTGGTGGTGATAGTCAGGAGCAGAGTCTTGGAAACCTGGGCAAGGCACTGACCCTATGTTGTGAGAGTTTGTGGATGGTGTGGCTGTGGTGCGAGGGGTGTTCAGGCTGGGGGCTTGGCTGTGCCACCTCGCGTGATGCCGGGAGGCTGGACAGGAATCCTGGTCCATCAAGGTGACAATGAAGGTCAGAGCTGCCCAGTCGGTTAGAGCTGCCATGTCAGTGTTTTCTCAGATTCCTGTGTGATTAGGCTCTGTAGGTCTCTGACTTCACAGTTAGCTGATGTTTGACTGGGAGATGAGTGAAGGGCGAAGGCCGCAGGCCGAGGCCCTGGACACTTAGCGCCTGGCTCCCCAAGGAGGAACTGTCTTGCCCACGGGCACGGCAGGTGGTTCAGTGGTTTCATCCCTTCCCACTGTGTCTTCACATTGAACACACACTTCTCTGCCTAGAACCACAGATGTTCTCCCCTCATATGGGAATCCACTGTTTTCTGGTACCCGTCCTTGGACTGACATTTGAGGCAAAGAGCAAAGATGGCGGGGATTGTAGACTTCTAGTTCCCATTTCTAAACTCATTGGGATTGTCATAAAGAGGCTTGACGATGTGCGAGGTGTGTTTGACACCAACAGGAGAAGTGACCCCGTTCAGGGCCAACCTCTGTTCTCACCCTGTGCATCAGATCCAGGCAGGAAGCAAATTCAGGCAGCAGGAGTCCCACGAGCACTGTGGGGAGAACCCATACACCAAATGCTGCGCTAATTAGTGGAGGAAACCCCACGGGTTTGTCCTCAGGGGTCCCTTAGGAGGCTCTGCAGGGAGAACGCTGGGCTATGATGAGCCACAGGACAGGGGAGTTTCGACCCAAAGGCTTTGCTACTCAAATCGGAGTCCTAGGGCAGGATCCACATCTTTGGGAGCTTGTTAGAGAAGCAGACTCCCAGGCCTTCTCCCTTCACATTTGTCCCTCGTGGTCAGAACCTCGGGTGGGATCAGGAATGTGGCTGCCCAGAGCAAGAACTACATTTTCCAGACTCCTTTCAGCTGTAGGTGACCATGTGACCAGTTCTGGCCAATGCACACTGAGCAGATGTCCAGGGAGAAACTTCCGGGTCACATCTGGCCCAGGAAAATGAAGGGGAAAGAGGACCTGATGATCTTAGGAGTAGTTGAATCACTTTATCACGTGGCAATCACTCAGCTGCCTGTGGTTGAGATTCCCAAGCTGTGAAATAAGGAAGGTGAGGACGATGGTGGTGGTGATGAAGGTGATTGTGATGGTGGTGATGGTGGTGGTGATGGTGAAGATGATGATGGTGATGATGATGTGGAGGGAGAGTGACGATGATGATAATGAGGATGGGGCCTCCTTCCCAGGAAAGGAGGCAATGTGATGAGCTCATGAGAGGAACTGGAGCAGGCTGGGGCCAACTGCAGACTCTCATAAACCGGGTCTATTATTATTATTATCTCACGCTCTTGGTGATGCTGACATCTCCTCTACTGACGATCCCTTTTGCCTCTTTGTAAGGCAGGTCCCCTACCCCGTCCAAGGCCCTTCTGGGCCCAGCTTCCTAGGAGAGCTCATGACGGCCCAGCCCAGTCTCCCTGCGCTGACGCCCTGACAACACGGGCTGATGGGCGTCGGCAACGGTTGTCAAGGGCAGGTACCGCATCTGCTCCTGAGGGAAGCCCTGATGTGTCTCCTCCTGGGGAGTCTGCATGGTGGAGCAGTCCTGCAGGAAGTGGGGGGCAGGTGTCCGGCCCTTTCTGCACCCAGAGCCCACAGTGGAATGGGAGGGCAGAATCCACGGGCTGCTGCCACCTGGGCCTGGTCAATGAGGGCTCTTCTCTCCTGCACTTGAATTTTCTCATCCTGGTCTCCGAGAGCCTGACAGTGCCCACCCGCTTTCCTACTGTGTTCTCCGCTTATTGTGGGTTTGTGGAGCCCCCGAGCTGCACCGACGCCAAGGCTCTACCAGGCAGACAGGAGCCGACAGCACCCCCGGATGCAGGCCTGGAGCCTGTGGGTTGTAAGAGGGCAGAGCCCGGAGGCTGTGTGGACACTTAGAGACCCCCGTAGTGAAGGGACTCGAGTGTGAGGCTTCCAGAGTTCAGGGTAGGTACTGATGTAGACCCAAGAGTAGGTTACTATTGCCACCATCACGATGGATCTGCAAATCCCTGCATTTTGGACATGACCCAGTGGGGCTCACAAGACTGCTCTGTGCCTGTCACATGGGTCTCTCATGTGACTGGTTGACAACCTTGAATCCAGAGGTAAGAACTACATGTGACCATACAGCTCATACATGGCAGGGCTGGGGTGGACACTGCCGTGTGGCCTAGGGTTTGGGTTGCTGGCTAGAGAGGGCGATGAAATGACAGCGCCAGGGAGTGCCACCAAATGAGACACATAGCTGCCATCTTCTGGGAATCCATCCTGTGACTGCGTAAGTCAGATGACTGTGGTGTGAATGACACTGCCAGGTTGGGCAGTGCGTAGCCTAGGCCACTACACCGGGCAGCCCTGCCTCTTCCTCTTTTTCCCTCCCTGCTCCTTCATTCTCTCCTAGAGCTCTGACCACCAGCTGATGGCGAATATTTTATTTCATGACTGTTGATCTGCTTTCTGGAATATAATCCCTGAAGGGAGGGAGTTTGGTCAATTTTACTGAAGGTTGTGCTTCCAGTGCGTAAAACAGTAACTGGCACAAAATACGACTCAGTAAGCCGGTGTTGAAAGAGTGAATAAATTAACGAATGATCGTGTGGATGAGTGGATGTGTGGCTGCATGGATAAATGAGTGAATGAGTGAGTGAGTGAATGATTGGGTGGACAAGTGAATGAGCGGATGAATGGATGAGTGAACGAATGATGTGTGGATGAGTGAAGAAGTGGTCGAGGATGGCTTCTCTTTCCCATACCCCCTGTGAACTTGCTGGTGTCGCACTGTGGGCCATGGTCGTTATTTGCATGCTGTCCCAGCTAGACTAGACCCAGGCCCGGGGAGCCCTCGAGCAGACTTGGCGTTGGTTCTGCTCCGCCAGTAGCTGCGTCCTGGCTCTGTGCCAGGAGCTCAATTATCCTGTTAAGTGGAGCCGGAAAGGGAGCTGAGCTTGCACTTGTAAGTGTTTGAACAACCACACAAGTGCCAGGAGCCGCTGGTTAGCATCCGGAGCTGAGAGATCTCACCTCTGGACCGTCCTGTTGGCACTGCGTTTCCCAGCAACCGAGTAGCAGGCACGTGGGTCCAAGGAGGGGTCCCTCCAGATGGAGGCGGTACCTGGGTTCCATCGCCAGGGACGTTGTCACTTTATTCTGTGATCCAGGGGTGTGCGAGCCCAGCAGAACTGGTCAGCGGACCAGGGGTCAAAGACGTGGTCCTGACGTGTCTGTTTTTCTCCATCTCAGGAGATTCCTCCTCCTATACAGTGTCTACTCACAGTCCCATGCTTTTGTTGACTGAAATTCTGACTGTTCTAGATCCTGGAATTCCACTTCCACTGTCCTTGTCTGGAGCCATTCTGTGACCAGGGCAGAGCACAGGGACAGCCCATAGTACCCCTGAGCCTGGAAGCAGACATGGAGGCGAAGCCCACCCGTGGTCTGTGGCCTGAGTTGCGGGGGATCCCCGTGGCGATGGGATGGAGAGCAGCTCCTTCAGGTCACAGGGAGCAAACCCCCTGCTCATCCGCATGGTGGGTGGGAGGCAGGATGGGGCTCTCACCAGGCCAGTCAGTCTGTCTCTGTCTGTCTGTCTTTCTCTCTGTGTGTCTGCCTCCCTGTCAGTATCTCCATCTGTCTGTCCCTGTCTCCCTGTCTATCTCTGTCTGCAGGCCCATCTTCACCTCCCTGCTCTGCCTACAGCAGTAGTTCTCTGAGAATCCATGTCCTGCTGACTGAGTTGGCTGAGATCGCATCATTGCTCAGAGTTTCAGAGTAAATATGTTACAGACATGGGCAGTGCCGCACCTGCTTCTCCGAGGTGGTGGGCCATCCCTGTGAGGGAGAGGTGCACAGCAGGCCACACAGGATGCTGGACTTCTCTCGGCCCACAGGGCCTGCACCCCCCACCCCCTGGGGTGGGAAGCTCTGAGGGGACTGATGGGGTTAGAGGAGTGACAGGTACAGTCTGATGTATGTCCCTGCAAGGGAGAGGCCAAGAGCCAGGCATGCTGGAAAATCAGAAATCCATTAAGTACCTTGACCATCACCCTGTGAGGTTACTGAGCAGGGAGTGGGCACCCTAGTTTGGCAACAGCAGGAGGCTGCTGCTTCAGAGCAGGGTGGTAGGGAGGGGGAGCTGCTGCAACACCCCAATAGAGACATGAGTACCCTTGGGGGTCATGTAGGTCACAGTCTCCCCGCTGCAGTGAGATGTGGCAGCAGGGGTGGAGGGCTCCCAGGGCTCTGCACCGGGTACCTGGGGCCAGGTGGGCACCCTCTGCCTGTCACATGCCCAAGTCCAGACTCAGAGGAAGCAGGACTAGACATCACGCTGTGAGACAGTTTTTAGATACATGCACCTTCTCACCACGGGGGAGGCTCATATCCCATCAGGGAGGGACTTCTTGGATCCCTAGCTTTGCTCACAGGCACCTGCCTCCAAGGACCAGGGTCTTGGACCTGCAGGCCAACCCCTGCACAACCACCTTAGTGGGGCTGCTTGGCCAACAGGACAGGAGTCCGGATTGTTCAGAGCAGTGGTGACCTGAGAGGAAAATCATCCAGAGACAAGAGTAGATAATGGAGCAGGAAGGGCCAATCCCCCATCCCCACCAGAAGCAGCCTACTGCCGGGGTGCAGACAGTGCTGTGAGACACTCTCACTGCGTGAATGGACTGTGTTACAGAAAAGGGACCATGGTGTGAGAATACACAGAGGGAGGACAAGCATGCAGATATCTCACTTAGCCGAGTCGTCAGTTTAAAATGAATCACTCATCTCTAAGACAAGCTATGTAATCCCCTTGGTAACCACACAGAAAATAACTCGAGAGAATGCACAGAAGGAATCAAAGCATGTTACCTTGCAAAACCAACAAAACACAAGAATGTCAGTAAGAGAGGAAAACAGGGGGCAATCACTATAATAATTCAGAAAACAATGAGCAAAATGGCAACAGAAAATCCTTCCTGGTCAGAAATTGCTGAAAATGTAAACGATCAGCCTCCCCATTCAAAAGACACAGTGTTTGAATGGCTAGACAAGTGAGATCAGCTAGATGCCACCTAAAGATAGAAGATGGAGGCTGAATGTGATGGGATAAAAAAGATCTTCCAGCCAAGCATGCCCCAAGTTCAGGGTGGTTGTGCTTTATCCAAAATAGAGCTTAAGTCACAGGTATTAAAGAGACAAAGAAGAATTTGATGACATGGTAAAATGATCCATCAAGCAGGAAGATAAAACATGATAAATACATATGCCCCTCAGCTGAACTCCTAAATGTAAGAATAAACGTGGACAGGGCTGCAGGGATGCAGATAGGAGCAAGAAGCAGTGGATGTCAATGCCCATGTGCAGCAAGGGATAGGACATCAGAAAGATGTTCACTAAGGAGATGGGGCCAGCACAGCACTGGATCTGCAGACACGTGGCAGCAGAACCCACCTCTCAAGGTCACAGAGGACATTCTCAGAAGCAGTTACTGTGAGGCTGCAAAACAAGTCTTAACACATTCAAGAAGATTGAAATATAGCAAATAGCTTTGCTAACCTAAATGGAATGAAACTGGAAATCAATAGCAAAAGAAAACCAGGAATTCAAAATACTTGGAAATTAAACAACACACTTTTGAACAATCAGTGGGTCCAAGAAGAAAGCTCAAGGGAAATTAGAAAGTGTCTTGAGACAAATGAAGCTGAAAGCATCATAACAAAGTGTCTGGGAGCCGACAAAAGCACTGCTAAGAGGAGAGTGTGCAGCTTTAAATGCCTGCTTTTACGAAGAACAGTGATCTCACATCAACCACTTAGGTTTACACCTGAAGAATTAGAAATACAAGAGCCAGCTAAACTCAAAAGTTAGCAAGAGGAAGGAAATAGTAGCGATTAGAGCAGAAATAGGCAATACAGAGAAAGAATTGATACAACGAAGAATTGTGGCGTTGCCAGTATCAACAAAACTGGCAGACCCACAGCTCCAGTAAGAAAAAGAGAAAAGATTGAAATTAGAAACGAAGGTGGAGAGCATAGAAATCATGGCTGAAAATAAAAGGGGCACAAGACACGTCCACAAACAAGGAAACTCCAATCATTGGATGACTTACCACACACGTAGAAGTTTCTAGAATCATACAGATTTTTGGGACTGAATCATGATTAAATCATGAATGAAAAAGCTGAACAGACCTTTAACAAGTAAGTAGATGAACTCACGAATCACCCCGCCCCGCCTCCACAGACAAGCTTCACTGGAGAGGCCACAAAACATTTAAAGAATTAACATCAATCCTCGATTCTTCCAAAAATCTGAAGACGAGGAATACTTCCCAACTCACTCTATGAGTTCAGTTCCCAAAATTAGATGAAGCTATCACAGACACAAAACTACAAACCGATATCCCTCATTAATATTAATGCAAAATGCTGAAAAATACTGGCAGACTGAATTCAGCAGCGTGTTATAAGGATCAGACTTAGGACCAAGTAGGACTATCCCTGGACCATAAACATAAGTCAGTTACCACATTACAGAACAAAAGACGAAGATCACATGATCATCACAACCAGTTCAAAAAATAAATGGACAGAATTCAGCACCATTTCATGAAAAACACTCACCAAACCAGGAGAAGGAAATTGCCTCAATTTAAAGATCATGTATGAGAAACCCATGGCTAACACCACGGCAATGTGAGAAACTGCTCTTTTGTTAAGACCAGGGAGAAGA
This sequence comes from Solenodon paradoxus, assembly GCA_004363575.1. NCBI lineage: Eukaryota > Metazoa > Chordata > Mammalia > Eulipotyphla > Solenodontidae > Solenodon > Solenodon paradoxus. The sequence goes on along the minus strand of RJWH01007286.1, from coordinate 9,501 downwards.
TATGAATGCCAGACTCCACTTCTATTCCACATAGCATTGAGGGTCCTAGCCAGAGCAATCAGGCAAGAAAGAGAGGTAAAAGCATCCAAAAGGAAAAGGAGGAATTAGCCTTATCTCTACTTGCAGATGACATGAACTTGCATGTAGAGAACCCTAAAGAATATGGAAAACAACAGTCTCAATGAATGAACCAAGTCTGCAATGTTTCAGCTTATAAAACAAACATGCAAAATCAGTTGCATTTCTGTACACTGACTATGAGCAATCAAAAATGGATACTTATGGATTGGAAGGTTAAATTGTTGAAATAGCCACACCACTCAGTGACCTCCAAATTCAGGGCAATCCCTGTCAACATCCCGCAGGCAATTTTTGCAGAAATAAAAATTGCCCTCGAATTAATAGGGCGTTTCAAAGGACTTCCAATAGCAAAACAATAATGAGAAAGAAAAGCAGAGCTAGCGGCCTCACAGTTCTGATTTCAAAACATTGTACAGAGCCATCTAAGCAGTAGGGCACCAGCATATAGACAGACATGTGGACCAGTGGGACAGACTGGAGGACCCTGAAATAAACTACACGTCAGTGGTCAAATGGTCTTTGATGAAGGAGCCAAGGCTACCCATGGGGACAGGACAGTCTCTCCCACAGGTGGTTTTTCGAGAAGGGTATGTACACACAGCAAGGACGAAAATAGACAATTGTCCCATAGCCTGTGCACAAATGAACTGGAAATGGATGCAGGCCGGTTCTAAGGCCTGGGAATATAAACACTGGAGGAAATGTGGGAGAGATGCATATTGTGTTTGACGTGGCAGAGATTCTTGCATATGACACAAAAGTACAGTCAACAAAAGCCAAGTAGACACGGAGGAGGACATCAAATGAAAAGCGTCCATCCTAACCAAGCAGGAAGTGACAAGTGTGGACGAGGGTTGGAGAAATCTGGGGTCCCTGCCCTGTCTGTTGGAATGATTTCATCATGTAACTTGCAGTGACGACAAGGTCCATGTGCTGAGGGCACCTGGGGTTGGGTTGACACATCAGCAAGAGCAGGTGTAGACACAGGTGAGCATGATGCTGCCTCAGAGGTGGGTCTGTTTGGGGGACTCAAGCAGGCCTGTCCTGTCCTGATGCTGTTTCTGGGTCTGAGGTCACAGGGGGCCTGTGCACAAGCCCCACCTGCCCTGTCCCTGCCCAATGGGTGGTGGTGCTGTGGGAATAGCGAGACCAGGTCCTGGTGCCCTCTGTCCTTCTGTTCTCTCTGGCCAATCCTGCAGTGTCAGCCCAGTGTCAAAGGGGTGCCTGCTGTTACTCCAGGGTCATTACTTTGTGACCTCACCTACAGGCACCTGTGTGTGACACCCATGAGGATGGCCATGGTGTCTGTCACCTGAGCACCTGGTGACTGGACTCCATGTGGGTGTGGGAGGGAGGACTGGGAACAGTGTGGATGCGCAGGGTGACCGCGGGACTCTGCCAAACTGCAGCTCTGTCCGCTCCTTCCTGCAACAGCCCGCAGTTAGAGACCGGCCTAGTACCGTGGGCCAGGGCACCTGCTTCTGTTCACGGGAGGCCCTCCTCCGCTGGACACAGGCACCCCGGCTCCTCTCAGAGGGAAGGCAGGGAGTGAGTGCTGAGTCTGGATGGGGTGGGGTTCAATCCACAGCCTCCACCATCGGTTGGTAGAATGTACTGCTCACTCCTCTTACCCTTCTGCTGGCTGTCTGGGTCCCCCGCCCTCACCCAGGAAACCCAACCCTCACTTGGACCCTATGTCCCCACCTAGACCGTCAAACCTTCACCTGGACCTCCCATCCCTCATCCAGATGGCCCTCCTGGTCCTTAACCAGACTCCCAAACATTCACCTGGGCCCGAAGAGCCTCACCTGGGCCTCCCTGGTTTACCCGGTGGTCAGACCCTCACCTGGGCCTCCCCACAAATGTGGGGCTCCCTAGGCCTCCTAATCCTTACTGAGGCCTCTAGCCTTCACCAGGGCCCACCCTCCACCCTCATCCAGGAACTTCATGCAGGTCTTGCACTCACCAGGCGCAGGGGCAAGGGTCCGACGTGGTCCATCCCCCACCACACGGTCAGCATCGGCCAGCGGGGCAGAGAGGAAGGTTCCCTCCTCACAGCAGGGCTCCTGGGGTGGAGACTCCTCGTGATGAACGTGCGTGTAGATATGAGCGCTGAATTCACACCCGTGCCTGTGTGTGTATGTGATATCTGTGCACATGTGTTCCTGTGTGTGCAGTTCACACATCGTGTTGGTGTGTCTCTCCCGGGCACAGGGCCTGCGTCACCGGAGCTCCAGGACTGAGGCCACTGCCTGCTGGAAGTCACATAGGTGGAGCCATTTCTGGTTGCCCAGCATGGGAGACGGATCTGGGGAAGACAGTTCTTTTCATCTGCCCTCAGTCCAGTCCCATTAGCTCAGCAACTTCCCACTGATCTGAGTGTGCGTGCATGTGCGTGTGAGTGTGTCTCGACACTCCCTCCTATGAGTGAAAACAGAGCTTCTGATCGGTTTTCCAAGGCAGTGAGCTGGGCGGAGTGGTGTGGGCCCCACCAGCTCCTCTCTTCCCACAGGGGCGCGTGGGGCCCTGAAAGGCCAGGGGTTGGGCTGTGGAGACGCCCTCACAGATCGCTGCCCATCTCTAACTGCATTTGGGGGCCAGTGATGAGAGAGAGAGAGACTCAGCCTGGCCAGGTGATGCTGAGGGTGTGGGCTCAAGGTGAGAAAAGGGGGCATATTTTATTAATATTCTATAATTACTTGTTGAAACACAATATTTAGGGTGTATTGACATAAAATAATGCATTAATTAAATTAACATATTGATAAAATGAGAAGAGGGGAGGGAGTGAGGGAGAGTGAGTCTGATACAATGGTCATGACTCATTCTTTGAGCCCTGCCTCACAGTCACATGACCACTTTTTGGGGTGGGGGTGTCGTCTCCATTTCATGACCTTTGAAGAAAGTAGATGACCAGTTCTGTTGGGCTCGCAGGCCCCTGGATCACAGAATAAAGTGACAAGGTCCCTGGCAATGGAACCCAGGTACCGCCTCCATCTGGAGGGACCCCTCCTTGGACCCACTGGGAAACGCAGTGCCAACAGGACGGTCCAGAGGCGAGATCTCTCAGCTCTGAGTACTAAGCAGCGGCTTCTGGCGCCCCTGTGGTTGTTCAAACACTTACAAGCGCAAGCTCAGCTCCCTTTCCGGCTCCACTTAACAGGATAATTGAGCTCCTGGCACAGAGCCAGGACGCAGCTTACTGGCGGAGCAGAACCAACGCCAAGTCTGCTCGAGGGCTCCCCGGGCCTGGGTCTAGTCTAGCTGGGACAGCATGCAAATAACGACCATGGCCCACAGTGCGACACCAGCAAGTTCACAGTGGGTGTGGGAAAGAGAAGCCATCCTCGACCACTTCTTCACTCATCCACACATCATTCGTTCACTCATCCAATCATCCGCTCATTCACTTGTTCATGCAATCATTCACTCAGTCAGTCAGTTAGCCAAGCTTTCATTCATTCATTCACTCATTCAACACTGATTTACTGAGTCTTACTTTGGCCAGGTACTGTTTTATGAACTGGATGCACAATCTTCCATAAACTGGACCAAATTCCCAGCTCTCTTGGGGATTATATTCCAGCAGAAGAGTTTGACATTAATGAAGTAAAATAGTCACCAGGTGGTGGTCAGAGCTCTGAGGGTGAATGAAGGGGCAGAGAGAGCAAAGGAGGAAGAGGCAAGACTGCAGACGCCAGGTTGCGCACTGCCTGACCTAGCAGTGGAGCTCACACCATGGTCGTCTGAGCTACTCAGGCACTGGGATGGATCCTAGCCATCTGGCTGGCATGGAAAGAACTGGGAAGTCCTGTCCACACCCATCACCACGCTGCACCCCATTCCCTAGGGAGTATTCAAAGGATTCTGCATCCTTAAGCACATTCTATTCTTGTTCAACTGTCTCTATGTGTGGAAAGGTTCAAGGAGAGATTGGGGAATATGAGGGGATCAAGTTCATGTTTCTTTAAATCCCCAAGCTTTCCTTGATGTTCTGATTCTTCAGAACCAGATGCCTAGCCATCTGCACAGAACATTCTTTGCGGAAATGAATCCCACATCACACAAATGGCCCATTCTTTATTTGAGGGGGCGAGCCATGAGCATTCCCTTAGTTGTTAGTACCCAGAAAGAGAAGGCTACTTGCTTCTGGAACCTACTGCTAAGGTGGCAGCAATCCTCAAAGCAATCACAATTTCGGTGCAATTTCTAGCAAACTTCCAACTGCCCTTTTGTTAAATTAGACAAGCTAATTATAAAATTTCTATGGAATTTCAATGGACTCAGAACAGCTCAAACAAAAAACCCTTGAAGAAAAGAATACAGTTGGATGAGTTGAACTTCCTGATGGTCAACGTGCCACAAAACGACAGAAATCACAGCAGGGGACGCACAGGGCAGATGTGGGCGGCCTGGAACGGACTGAGTCCAGAATGATTCACGCCTCGAGGATCAGCTGGTTTTAACAAGAGTGCCAGCTCATCCACTGGGGGAGACCACAGTCTTGGAGAAATGGTGCTAGAAAAACTATGAGACCTCAGGCCAAAGAGTAAAAGACAGTGAAGTTGGACCCAGAGATACCACACACAACGCACTGAAAATTGGGCAGAGACCTAATTTTAAGAGCAATACTATAAAAGTTTTAGAAGAAAAACATGGAGGAAAAGTGATATGGCCCTGGGTTTGGTGAGGATATTTTAGATTTAACAGCACAAGTACAGGCAGCAGAAGAAAAAATAAATACGTTAGGTTTACTACAATATAAAATGTTTGCACGAAACAAGTACTAAAAGAGGAAGAAGACAACTCACAGACTGGGAGAAGATATTTGAAAATCATATAATTGATATGGGCTTCATATCCGGAATAAAGAAAATTACTCCTACAAGTCAACAACAGAGAGATAAACTTCCACATTAAAAAAATGAGCAAAGCCCTGGAATAGACATTTCTGCCAAGAAGATATGTACATTGTCAACAAGCACACGAAAAGATGCTCTTTGTCATTAGTCATTGGGGAATGCAAACCAGACCACATGGAGACACTGCTGCAGACCTACAGGGAGGAGGGAGTGCATGAATTAAGGAGTCACTAAATACGTGAATAAGTGAGAGTATGCATGAATGAGTGAACAGATGAGGGATGGACTGAACGAGTAAATGAGCAAGTGAGTGAATGATGTGCAGGCTGCTCTGGCCCCTGACACCCTCAGGTTAGAGACCGCTCCCTCCGAGGCCCTGGCCTGTCATGACCTGTGGACACCAGGAGGCTCCAGGGCCTGTGACCCCATGGAAAGCCCATTTCAGGTAGTTATGTCCTTACCCAATAGTGTTGTCCTCTGGCACAGGGAAACTGTCCTACCCTGTCCCCTCCCTTGCTGGTCCTGTCCTCATGTGACCTGGAGGGTGCTGGCTGCTGCAGGTCACGCTTCTGTCATGTCATGCGTGGAGAAGAGTCCAGAAAGGTGGCTCCAAATTAAGAGAAAATTCCCGCTCACCTCCTGGGGCAAAGGGAACAATGCTCTTATTTCCAACCATATTAGAATAAGTGGTTTCAGGGAGAGCAGAGAGAGTCCAATGTTAGCTGCTTGTAAGTAGGCGATTTTGCCCCAGACTGAGCTGCAGTTTCTGCCAGGCAGTCTCTTCACGCTCTCCTATCTCAGACATCCCTCCTAGTGCCTCCATACCCCTCCTGAGCTGTAGGAGGGGATTGCTGGTCTGGAGGATAGTGGGAGGAGCAGAGGGCCCCGTGGTCATGTCTGCCCATGCCCCCACCAAGTGTTCAGCCCTCCTGCTGGGCACAGGTGTTCCTGCTTCTCTCCAACCCTTCTGGGAGCTGAACCCTCCCACCCCCAATTCCCTTTCTCTGCCAGGCGGGTGATGAACTCCTCTGGGCTTTATGCAGAGAAGGCTAGCTTACAGCCCTTATTAGCACATCTGGACACCCAAAGGGAGGCAGGAGAGAAAGTGAGGATTTGATGGAGCGTTTGGGAGAAGGGAACCACTAATGACCTCAGACCCCACCCTGTGCCCTCACCTAGTTCTCTCTGTGAGGCCGGCTGGGCTGGGTGGAGGCTGACGATGGATGGTAGGCACCCAGCATGTGGGAGGAGGGACTCAGAGGACAAGAACGCATTCACCATGGGAAGCACTCCTGGCAGAGGATGTGAGTCCCCAGAGTCAGACTCAGGATTAATGGCTCTAATGTGAAATAAACGCTCCGCTTGTCTGCTCGCATTCCTGCCTGTCATGCTTCAAGCAGCCGCTCTGGTGGCTAATTGCCTCCTTGGCTAGCAGAGGATGTATCCAACTAAGGACAATCATTCTGGTGTGATTATGTGACGATTAACAAAGTGACATCTGATTAAATAAACATCAGATGCTATTAACTAGAAAGGAGAGGAGGTTCTGGGCTGAGGGAAATCTTTAGTTTCCCTCCCGGTTCTTTCAGTGGAATTTTCTCCAAGAAAAGAAAGAAAAGAAAGGTACATAGGACAAATGCTTGCAAATAGATACCCACAAAATAGACATTAAAATGTTCTTTACAGATTTAATAATCATACCCAGGAAAGCCATTTCAGAATAGTGTTGGTGCTGCTGGGAAGGGTGGGTGGATGGAAGGATGGAAGAATGGAGGGATGGGTAGAAGGAAGAATGGTTGGATGGAGGTTTGGAGGAATAGAGGGATAGAGGGGTGGAATGATGAGTGGATGGAGGGATGTGTAGATGGAGGGACAGAAGGATGGGTAGATGGAAGGATGGTTGGATTGAGGGTTGGAGGGATGTGTGGATGGAGGGATGGAAGGATGGGCAGATGGAGGAATGGAGAGATGGAGGGATGGGTAGATGGAGGGATGGAGGGATGGGTAGATGAAGGGATGATATATGGGAAGGCAGGAAGAAAGAAGAAAGAATGTATGAGTGGGTGTATGATCTGATACATATATGGCATGCAGACGGAGAGATGGAGTGATTGGTGGGTAGGTAGATTAGTGGGTAGGTGACTAGCTGGAGGTAAGGAAGAATGGATTGAAAAGTGGGTAAATGGACTCATGAGTGATTGGGCAGATGAATATAACATCCATCCATCCATCCATCCATCCACGCATCCATCCACTCATCCATTCAGATGTCTTTCTTTCTATATGCCCTGAAAAATTCAGTGCTTCCTATTCAGTAGCTGCTGTCTCTGTTGTTAAGAACTTTTTGAAATGTATCAAACTAGGAAATCAAAATACCTGACTTGATGTCAGCCATCATTAAATTTGATGTGTAAATAATTTCATTCTATCATTAAAATCTTTTATTCCATAAATCTACTTTTAGAAATTTATCCTACAGATAGATTGCCAAATGAACTCAAATAATTATGCAAATTATCTTCATTACAGCATTGTTAGTTTTGGCAAAAGTCTAGAAATGACTAACTTCTATCAAAAAGTGATGGATTACATAAATTAATGGTGTGTCCATGTGTAAGAATAATAAGCAGCCTCTGGAAAAATGGAGACTCGGCATTACTGACAAAATATCTCCAAGATGAATTAAGTGTAAAATACAAGGTGAAGAAGAAATTACACAGCCTGTCACAATTTTTCAGTGGGAATGAATGTCCGGTGAGCACATTGCGTTGCAGGGACTGTCCCCGGAAGTACACACAAGAAAACATTTCTGTCTGGAAGGGCGTTGCAGTGGACAGAGGTGGGGCAGGAGCTTGAAAAGCTTCTTATATCCTTGTGCAGGTATTGAATTTTCAATAATAATTTAAAAGGTGTTTATAAAAAGGCTCTGGCTTTACCTAGTAGCTTACAGACCTTCTCTGTTCTTGCTCTTTGAAAGATTACTCTCTAGACTGCAGAGAGGAAGAGAAATATTAATTCCTTCTGCAGCAGGGAAAAAACAATCTGTGTCCTAAGCCCCTGTGGGAACTGGGAAGGCTCAGGAATTGGGGGTGCCTGCTGTGGAAGGGGATGGGGAAGGGCTGAGGAGAGGGGTTGTGGAGGGAAGGGGATGCTGAGTCCCCACCCCACAGAGACAGACCCTGATGCCAGGGCCTCCACACTTACAGAGAAAAGGTGGCCATGGGTGGTAAGCAGGTCTGGAGTCTGTCTAAGAGCCAGGGGCTAGGGATGTCCTGCGAGGGTGCATGCTGGGAACTGAAGGCCACACCCCATCTTGCACCCAGGACCCCAACACACCCAGCAGGAATGCAGTCACCCAGCAGAACTGGCACCCCCCCAAACCCCCCACTGAGACACGGCCCCACAGCTGCCCGGGACCCCTCGCCCTGGCTGCTGCAGGGGTGGCGTCAGCCCACTATGGGCACCAGCTGCAGCCTGCAGAGCGGTCTGGCACAGATCACCTGCAATGACACGGGACATGAGGGAAAGCTCTGTCTGCAGACAGGCGTTAAATTGCACATGGAGGAGACCCGAGGACATGGGCCTGAGCAGCAGTGACAGCCCAGCAGGCCCCTCTGGCTGGTGGCCCCGGTACAGTACCTGTGTGAAGCTTTGTGTCTTTCCTAGTGGGTGACACCTTTCTGTCCCTGTATTTGCAGCTTTTTTCCCTCCCTGCATTTTCTCTGCTCCTGTGGGGACACATTTACATCTGCGACCCACCAAAGCCACACCCCCCACCCATACACATCACCCTGGGTGAGTCATGAGCCCCAGGCCTCTCCTGGTGGACACTGAGGACAGCACTGACCCCAGGACAGCAAGGGGTGCGGTTCCTGAAATGCAGTTTCTCTGTGGACAATGGAGGCAGCGTTGAGACCCAGGACAGCTGGGACTGTAGGGTCCCAAGGGTGCAGCTCACCCCGCTCTGTATGGATGAGGAAGGAGGCAGCCCTGAGCCATACTGAGCAGAGTTGGGGCTGGTCCCAGTGAAAGAACAGAGCCAGCTGGGCAAAGGGGGTGCAGCTCCATCTAATCACCTGGTGGTGTTCACTTCTGCAATCTGGCTGCATCTTAAACTTAATGATTCCTCTGTCCTGAGTTTCATTTACCAGGAGAGTTCATATTGAAGGAATGGTGACCTTGGGGAAGGACAGGAGATGGAGCCTGAGGAGGGGAGGGGAGGGGAGAGGTGCAGTGGAGGGAGAGGAGAATAAGGGAGTTGGGGAGGGTCGTGGAGGGGCCCCCAGCTGCATGGATGTGGCCAGGGGTGGCACCAGGCCCTGAGTGGGGAACGTGCCCTGTGGTGCTGTGAGTGACCTCATTTTGGGCTGTAATCCTGGGAGGGGGAACCTGATTGGGGGCGGTTTCCCTGACTAGCAGCCCCCCAGTGCTGCACCATTCCTGCAGGATGAGCCCCTGAACCCCACAGAACAGAGATGAGGGGCATCAGTGGATGAGCAGAGACATCCATGGAAGACCCATCCCCACCCAAGTCCCTCGGGGGCTCCGTCCTGGGAGT
>RJWH01007285.1:23010-42144 GCA_004363575.1 Solenodon paradoxus | reverse complement strand
GGGGAAGCTCCAGAAAGCAGAGTGTGTCCAATCTGGGACAAAGGAAGAGAGAGGAGAGGGAGATGGGGAGGGACAGGGAGGGAAAGAGAGAGAGAGGGAGAGAGAGAGAGAGAGAGAGAGAGAGAGAGAGAGAGAGAGAGAGAGAGAGAGAGAGAGAGAGAGAGAGAGAGAGAGAGAGAGAGAGAGAGAGAGAGAGAGACAGAGAGAGGGAGGAAGGGAGAGAGAGAGAGAGAGAGAACCCTTTATGGCTGTGTATTTATTCCAAATTATCAATTCAATTCAAGGGCCAGCAACTTGCAACACAGTTTTTTCCCTTTCTTTCCAGGAAGAAAAATAGCCTTTCTATTTTCATCCCCGAAATCGCCATCATTCTCAAGGTGCCTCGGTGCCTTTGTCTCTGCTGCCGTCAGCTAGCAGCAGCGTTGCTAAAAATAGCCGGCGGAGGGAACCGCTCTACGCTGAGCATTAAAAATAGACAGGGAAGCACTGGCGTGAATAATGCATGGGAGAGAATCCCGCTCACGCTGGTGCTCGCTGGCCTCGGGGTCCTGGGGGCCGCCCGCCCAGCAGAGCCCGCAGGGAAGGGGAGGGTGGAGGCCTTAGCTGGCTGTCATCAAGTCGAGGGCAGCCCACACATGGCAGGGTAACCCCCCATCCCCGCCCCCACCCCGCCTCGAGGCCTGGCGTGGGCAGGGAGCGGGGAGCTGAAACAGGCTTGGACCATCGTTCCCGAATGCCAATCAGGTGTCTGTTGTAGGCACCAGCCGACTCTCTCCAAGACCAAGCAGGGGACTTGCTCCGGGCACCAGGCAATGGGCTGTGCCCTAGCTAGAGGCATGTTGCTTTATTACGAAAGAATAAAATAAAACAAAATGCACCCCGCCAGTGGAACAGAACTGGCTGTAAGGGGGATGGGTTCTGAAGTCTTCTGGCTGTGAATACAGGAGCTCAGAGAAAATAGAGAGCCATGTTACAGCAGTCAGATGGGCACCCCACAGCTGTGCACATTGTAGCTAGTTCTCCACCTAGTGTTGGGGACACGGAGGGGTCTCAGAGGGACGCAGAAAAGTCTTCCCTCTCCTGGTTCTCCATGCCTGGGCCCTGGGGTCATTCCTGCAATCCCACATTGTCAGAGCTGGAACACCTCAGAGATGAGTGGGTAAACTGGAGTGTGCAGAGATTCGGAGACGGGGAGGAAGCCTCTCAGGGCACACAGCGCCCAGCTTCAGAGGCTGACAGACTGCCTGCCTGTCCAGGACTTCGCCCTCCCCAGAGGCTTTCTGCTGAGTCGCTTTCTGGAATCCTTGGGATTATGGTACGTGATTTCCCAGGCAGACTCCATCTGCTGCTGACGCCTGTCTGTCAGACGCTGGATTGCCTGGTCGCCGAAAGTTGATGGATCAGAGACCAGGTTCCATCATACAGCAAGATCTTTATTGCTAAGCAGTGGATAAGGGGGAACGTATTCCAGAACATGTTCTTCTCAAGGTTCTGAGGAGTCAGTTCTTTCGTGGGCGGCAAGGGGATGGTGGCGAGAGGAGTCCTGCATCTTCCACGGAAGGGCCTGACTCTCTCGTGCAGTTTGCCCTTATGCAAAAGAAGCTCTTGGTAACCCCAAGACACCTGCTTCTCTCTGGTAGACTGACCACATTTCCTTGAGATACAACAGCACATTGCAATGACAAAACCATGGCAGAGATACGTGCTGGTGACCAAGGGGAGGGGAGGAGGTGGAGCAATCTGAGCAGGAGCAGAGCAGCCAGGTCAGTCACTAGTTAGTACGATGTGAGGCCGATTAGCAGTCACATAGCAACAATATGCTACTTTGGTGGGGCTTCATACAAATGGCCAGGGCCAGTGCAAGGAATTTGACCAAATTTGAAAACCAAATTTGGTGCCCCTATAAGCCCCACTCTAAATGTCCTGCCTAGTACATGTGCTGCTTTAATTCCCAGTGCCAGAAATGCCCAATAACCCCTACAGCGTCAGAAAAAACTCCCACGGTGCAAGAGATAACCCCCATAGTGCTTACCTCATTTCCTAGTACAGGTCAGTCATTTCCACAACAAGCATAAGCATCGCATCATACGGGAATCTGACTGAGTGGGTACCCTTGTTCTTACGTATGTAACCCTGAACTTGGAGCACATGACATCCATCTGTCCAACCAAGCTTGGTGTATGAGCAGTTCCTTACTGATCCTGATGTGTGAGATCAGAGCAGCGTGGGTCCCCGGCATTGTCTCTGGACAAAAACATCTCCTAAGGAACTGAGTCTTGATTTGATTCTGTTTCTACTCTCAGTATCCAAGGAAGCCTAAGAGAAAGGTCACTCTGGTTCTCCAGAGATTGCCTCTCCATCCTAGAGGGTGGTGCCCATTGTGAATTCCTGCACCTGGTAGAATTACTGAGAACACAACATTGGAATCAGTCGGGCTCCAATCCCATTTCTGCTCTGTACCATCTACTCAATTTTGTATGGTAGACCTGACATCTCCAGGTTCCAATTTTCTGTCCCTGAGGCAGTACTAATAATCCTGCTGCCCCAGGGCTGTTACAAAGCTAAGACTAAGAATGAGAAATGGCTGACAGCAATGACTGCACACAACTGGCACTCAGTAGACCCAATTCCTCTCCTTTCCAGAGGACGCAGCCTTTCTCTCTGCGTCCCCAGCCTCCTTTATTTCCTGACCGTGAGTTGGGTTGGAATCTCAGGTCTGTAACACAGCCCCTCAGTGACCTGAGATAATCAGGTGCGGACTAGGAAGACTCGGTGAAGTCACAGGGACTCTAAAATGAAGCTGAGAGGCCCTAAAGGAAGTGCAGCTCACACACATGCCTCCCAGAGACGCCCCATAGCAACCGTGAGGACAAACACAAACCCTGGGAGCATGGTCCACAATTCAGATCTTGAGTTGGGAGACACAAAGCAATGACCTGTCACATGAAGCAGCCACTTCTCACCTGAGTCACCACATTCATATGTGCTCCAAACAATCAGAAGAAGTGCCTGTTCAACTACAAATGCTGAGTCCCAGCACCTCTTGAGAAGTGTCGCTCAGTTTTGCACTGACCCTGCTTTCCTCCAATTGCAGCTCCTAAGCCCCCCAAACAAATTCCTGTTTTTCCCAGTTTTGCCTCAATTTGTTGACACAGGAAAACCCAGGGGTGCATTTGCTTGCTAGCAAGGGGAGAAGATCAAACCGTCACTCATGAGCAAAGGTCTAAAGATCCCACACAGGGACTGCAAGGCCTCCGTCTTCTCCAGACAGCTCCCCGGCCGGCCCCTTGAGGTCTGCCTATGTTGGCATTTCCCCGCGGACTGTGAGGTCTGAGTCAGCCGTAACCAGAGTCCTGTATATGACAGATCTTAAGTTCCTGAATTCCCGTTTATTTTGTAACCATTTTGAGGAAAAGTAATTCTGAGAAGGGCTGTCCCCTCAACCTTCAAGATGTGAAAACCATTTTACTTGTAGGGGCCTTGCAGAGTCTCATGCACTATGCTTAGTTTGGTGGCAAGTCTTCTATTTCCCTGTCTTTATCCATAGTTTACTCAATGCCATCATTCTTTTACTCATTCATTCATTTATCCAACATCCAACACTTCTGCTCTGGGCTGGACCCTCTGCCGCTCAGTGTGACCAGCAAGGAATGAGATAAACCCTCTAAGCCATGGCTGGGTCCTAAGAAATAAGGTCACACTGGTTCCTGTTTGTGAAGAATCTTGAAGATGCTGTACCTCTCACACTTTTCTCCCTTAATTTAGTCCTACTACCAACATGGAGCAGAGGATGTGGTGGACTGAAGGGAGTCCCCCAGAGACGACCCTGTCCTGGACCTTGGAATCTGTGGACGTTCTCTCACAGGGAAAGAGGGACTGTGAAGATGTGATTCAGTGATGCATCTGGAGATGGGGCGATGATTCTGGATGACTCGGGGGGACCCTAAGTAGGATCACAAGTGTCCTCTTAGGAGAGGAAGAGGGAGGTGTCTGCCTTCAGAGGAGGAGAAAGTCATGAGACAATGGAAAGCAGAGAGTGGAAGGGAATGGAGTGATGTGATCAGGGAATGCCCTAGTGTTAGAAGCAGAGACAAGGAATGGATTATCCACTGGAGCTTCCAGAAGGCACCGGTGCTGAAAACTTTTGTCTGGTCAGGCTTTTGTTGGATTTCTCTCTAGAGCTGCAAGCCAATGAATGCATGTAGTTTTAAGTCACTACATGTGTGGTAGTTTTAATGGCAACAGGAAGCTGCTACAGTCGGCCTCAAGGTTTTCTCCCCAATTTACAGGCCAAGAAACTGAGCACTGGAAAGATTATGTGGTTTATTCAATATTACAAGTGTAGTAAATAAAATGTTTACCCCAACTCATTCTCTCTCAATGAATTCACCTTATTCTGTGTGGAAAAAGTAAGCACACACTCTGTCTTACTTTCCTTCTCCTTAAAATAGGACTGCTCAGTTTTCCTCCTTATGAAAAAGGAAAAATAGAAACAATGATCTGAGGAGTGAGTAACATTTTTAGTATCTTAGACATGTTTGTGCTTCTAGGCAGGAATAAGGATCGTTCGCCAAGCTTCGTCCTGAGCCATGGGCAAGAAGGGACCCCTGGAGTCTTGAAAGAATTTGGAACAAATACAAATAATCCCGTTGTATCACATAGGATTGTGCTCTTTTGTGAATTGTATAGCTGATCCTACCAGAGTCACTTACACAGGAATGGGTTTGTTTTTCCCCTGTTCTATGACGTCCAGAAGTCGGTAGAGTGACACAAAGATGCCACCGAGGAACCAGCTTCCTACTCCCAGATGCTCTGCCTTCTTTGCAAATGGAATTTTTATTCTCATAGGTTCACAGCGGCTGCTGTGCCTGTAGCTCCATATCTGCGTTCCAGGCCGGAAGGAGGGCGAAGAGTGAAAGGTTTTCTCCAGAAGGGAACAAGAGAAAGGGGGAAACACTGCAGTGAGCCTCCCCATGGGGGTGCGTGTGTGTGCATTCATGCTCTCACCTTCTCTTTCTATCTTGGAAAAATGTAGAGAACACCAGACACCCATTTCTTACTTGAACTCTACCTTAGATACTGTGAGAAAAGGATCAATAAATCAACTTCACAGCATCAGAGGAAAATAGAACATCTGCATGGAGCTGCCGAGACTGTGGCCAGATGGATAGAAATGCCACAGTGACTAAGCAAATCTCGTACAGAAGAAATAACATGCTTAGGAAATGAACACAGGCTGCAGAAGACATGATCCCAAACGACAGAAAACATAACTCACAGGAGGAGAGGAAGTGGGCCCTAGCTGTTTCATGCTGTAGGACTTAATAAGAACATTTAAATCTTAAAGGTTCAAGCAAGAATTGATGAAACAATGGAAAGAAAGACCATTGGCAAGATTATGTGCTTTATTGAATAGTGTAATTGTAGTAAACAGAATGTTTCCCCCAACTCATTCTCTCTCAACGAATTCACCTTATTCTACATGGAAAAAGTGCACGCTGTGTCTGACTTTCCTTCTCCTTAAGATATGACAGCTCAGCCTTTCCCCTAATGGCAGGAGATGAACTGTGAATATTTAGACTCCGGGTTGCAGGAGGAAATGGAAGATGCTCAGCTAGCACTTTGAAGAGAATTTAATCAAGGGTCTCATGACAGAATCCTGCTCAGGATAAGGGATTTCATGGAAGGATGTTAAAGGCCCAAGGGTTGCTGAGAGTCGGAAGTGTTACCAGCCCAGACGTCTGAGAGAAGAGCTGTCTGGTGGGCACTAAGGCACAAAGGGACAGGGCCACCACTAAAATCACAGCAATAATCAGGGAAGGAGTGGGAGAAGAAACTCTCCAGTCACCTGCCATATCCTTCCTTTATCCCAGCTTCCTCTCACTGGGTCCCACGCAGACCTCCCTAGAGGGGACTGCAGTCCCTCCACCATCCAGAACAAAGGCAATTAGAGCCCTCTTAACTCTACCTTTTCCAGTAGATGTTTAAGGGATCCAAAGTCATTAAGTGCTCCTTAGTGTTGATGTCACCACACAATGGATTTTGAACCATGGTATAAGAGATGGGAAGTCTGCAAATAAAATTGCTGATCTTCTTCCCCTTGATGCAATGATTCCATGCAGCCCCTCCAGAGATATCACACATGGCAAAGTCATCAACTGTATTCTCTTGAGAAGTTATGATCAGCTTGTATTTGCTGCCCTTCCATTCCTGATCCTCTCATCTCCTGGGGTTGCATCTATCCAATTAAGCTTAGCCTTCATCTTTGCTTTAGGGGAAACCCAAGTAATTGCTTCCAGAAGTGATATAAGAAAACAGATACCCTCTATGTGGCTTTTTAGTTGAATTTCCCATGAGTCTGAAGACAAGATGTACACTATCGTATTTGTTGGTAAGTGAATAATAATAGATGATTTCACCATGTATTATGCCGTCACTGTATTAAAGGACATCACCATGTATTAAATGGTATCACCATTATTAAAGCTTCGATCAGTGTTACTTGGGATGAGGAGGGGTGCTAGCTTTGGGCGGTCAGATGGCAGCTCATTTGACCAATATGAGGCAATGATTTTGAGGAGTGTGGTATGGAGTGACCTCTTTTAATGACATTTGAGTCTTTGAGAATGAGAACAATAGGACCAGAGCAATTAATTGCCAACTCAAAGCTACCATGAAAGGCAGACTGTCTCTAGGAAGGTTTGATAAAAGAGAATCTCATCTCCGACAGTCTTGGGGCAAACTGTGCTAAAAATAAGGGCCAGGATGTGAGTATTTTTAAATGCAGGGTTTCAAAGGAAATGCTTTGTAATTGTGACAGTTCTCCTATATGAAGTTCTGAGCCATAAGAGGGAAGGTGTGTGCCCACCAGACCTGACATGGGATATTTGGGGAGATGAGCTTAAGAGTCTTAAACCCCAGATTCTCCAAACCCTTCTGACTGAAAGAAATATCTCTCCCATTCTCACCCCCGGAAGAGAGAGAACAGCCTTCTCTTACATGGAGACGCAGACACTGGAAGTGGTTGTCTCCCAATGTGTTGTGACTTCCCCTCAAGATCTGCCCCCTTCGTTACCTTCAGTCTGATGACCAGGTCAGTTTTTGCCTCCACCTAAGCCTTCCTGGTACAAGTCTTGCTCTAGAAAAACAAAACAGAAGGCTTCCCTTATGTCACAGTGAGCTACGTCTGCCATTTACCTTCCTGGTTTCACTCACTGGTCACCATTTCTCTCCAAAGTTTTGCAGTGCCCTTGAGACATATTATGGACACTTACTCCCATTTTTGTCTTTGTGGTTTTCTATCTTTTACCCAGAAAACAGAAAGAGTTGTAGCTCTAGGACATTCAGCAAGCTTCGGTTTTAAATCCAGTCAACAGTAAGGCTAATCTAAGTTCCACCACTGAAATGATCACACGCCTACATGTACACAGCACATAGCTTTTTGTTCAAACAGATAAGGGACCTTCAACCAAACCCAAGTCAGTGGTGTGTGACGCAAACAACAGATGAACCAGAGTAGCAGGAGCGTAGAGGTGATAGAAGCTTCTTTCTCTCCCAGAGATGTCTGGGCTAAAATGGTAAGCTCACACTTTCCTCAGGAACTCAGCTGTCTGTCTGTGGGATCCGCTGCTTTGCTTCCATCCTCAAGGTGTGGCCCCATCCAAGAAGTCTGTGGAAGCCCAGCATCAAGAGCCTGGACAGACAGCAGGGGCACCAGTGAAATAACTCTTCTCCCAACTTAGTGGAAAGAACTTTCCAAGGCGTTCCCTGTGACACTAAGTAAAAGTTCATCGTCCATTGCATGGCCTCAGAAAACTGCATAAGGAGTGGGGAAAAGTAAACTTTCAGCTGGTGCATTGCCATGCTGAATAAAATTGAGGTCCTGTAGCTGAGAAAAGGAGGGAGGGTGGCTATTGGGTGGTAATGAACTGTCTTTTCCACAGACAACCTTTCTTCACTCAGCAAATGCTGAGCACATAGTGAAGGATGAGGAGAAGGGAGAAAGAGATGAAGGCTAGTATGGCAGCTACAGGGACCCAGGAAATCTCATGCCTTATGTCATCATGAGTTTATGAGAGTGACTATGGCTCCCGTAAAGTGTTTAAAAGGGGAAATGGGTGGTACAACAGGGACAGTTGTCATCTAAGCTTGGTGTTTGCTGGTGACACATCTCTTGAAGGGCATGACCTTTGAGAACATGGGGACTTTCTCCAGGAAAACTGAAGGGGTTGAGTGAACAAAGACAGAGGTGAGAAATGGCATCCCTCATCTGGAGGCTGACTTCTGAAGAGTCGACAGAGATGTTAGAGGGGCTATGTCACTGGACAGGTGGGCCAGGGATACACCATGGAGAGTGTCACTGTCATACTCAGCTGTTGGACTCTTAAAGTCATTGATGGAGGCACCCATGGACCAGAAGTGCCAGGGTCAGTCAGCAGCATTCTCCTTCTTTCTAGTAATAGATGAGGATCTCCCTTCTTGGAAACACCTCTCTTTCACTATCGGCTAAAATGCCTTCAATGTAATTGCTTGCTTCCTACCCCATGGTTGGTCTTATCCCCAGTTCTGCTCACACCAGTGGAACCTACATTAGTTCAATGGGATTCCTTCTTCTACTTTTATTGAAACTGTGTTTGTTGGGGTGGGGAGATGGTCTCTGTTGGAACCACCAGGCTGGGAGAATAAAACTGAGATCAACTGAGAGTAAAACGTTTCTGGAAGAGAGCTGGGCTGACAATAAAAGGTGAACCAGGGTGTTAGCTTGTCTGCAGCCCTGGTTCTGCTGTGCCTGGAACTCATGTGCTTGCCACTCCAGTGGGGAATCCAGAAATCCCCCCTTTTGCTTAAGCTTGCTGAGGAACAGTTCCTTTATTTGCAGTTAGAGGGGTTTTTGTTTTGTTTTTTGTTTTTTGTTTTTAAGGAAAAGCAAGAATGAAGGTGAACAGAGTCAGGTAGGCAGGAAGATAGAGGAGGAATAAGCATTTTATTTAGTTGTTTATCTTGGTTGTTTCCCAGGCCCCAGGTCTTGAACCTGGGTCCTTGGGATGTGTGTGGACTGCGTTGAGCAAACCACTATGCCATGAGAGTGGGCTACAATTAGAGCTTTGATGGAGATGGCTTTCAAGTAGGCCCGATTTCTAAAGAAAAAGTAACTGTGTCCCAGAGAGTGGCCGTCACATGCACTGAAAAGGAGGACTGGCCCCTTGGTTTTCTGGGACCACCCCAACTTCAGAATGGAAAGTCCCAGGATTCCGCTCAGTCCCTGCAGATAGATATGGGTGGTGGGCTACTGCAGATGAAAAAGCATCCGTGTTTACTGGAGACAAGAGATGATCCAGGAGAATGTGGGGCTGTTTTCAAGTAACCAAAGGTTCCGGCGTGTAAGAGAAAATGTGATGATTCTGCATGACTCTGAGAAGAGGCAGAATAACACAGTGGCAGCTGCAGATGTAAGAACATTAAAAAGCAGCTTGTCTTCATTCTATGGAAATTTTTTCTAAATAGCAGAACTGTCCAATAGTGGACTTGGCTGGCTTTGGAAGGAGAGGGACCCTGGATGGGCAGAACTGAGTTTGAGCCCTACTCCACTCATGGCTGTGTGGTTTGGGCAAATTAGGTCACCCCTCTCAGCTGCTTTCTCACCTGTGAAATGGGGATGATCCCAGTCTCCACATCACTGGGGTGTCATGAGGATGACATGAAATGAAGTGTGTCCACAGGACATGAAACTCTAATTGCAAACATGGAGAGACGAGGTCTCCTACCAGTAATAAAAGCCAGACAATCCCTTAGCCCCGATGTTCTAGAAGGATCCAGACTCACCAATGAGAAGGGCTCATAGTGCCTGGTCCAAATTTTCTTTCTAGGCAAAGACTATGTTTTGATTTGATTTCATATAAAAGTTGTTGCTGATAGGACCATTTCAGAGATGGATGCTGGCAATCATTTTTGACAGACTTTCCTTGTAAAGCTCTTTAGGGTGTCCGTAAAATAAATTTTGCTGAGCTAGAAAATGAGTAGCATCTATCTGCTCCCAGTTGTCTGGACCGGGGCCTATCTGCCCTCAGCTACTTTAATGAAGCTGTTAGAGTGACAAAGTGTGTTACCAGCCATGGCTCCCGAGGAGGCTGGGGTCAGTGAGAGGCGTCTCAACACGGAGACATCACAACTCCAAGGCACTGGTCTCTCCCACCTGCCTCCTGCCCCAGCTCCAGGACCCCTCAGGGCTGAGGCCATTGACGTGAAGCAGCGTTTCAGACCAACACTCCTGCCAAGAGGGTCAAGTGCTGTCTTTTAAGTTATGGTGAGTGCTTGGCGTTTTTATATAGAAAAGTAAACATCTCGCTGATTTTTTATATCTTATGTGTACTCTAGATCTCCAGGATGAAGATATGGAGTATGTCTGGAGCACGCTGGTGGCTCTGGCAACTGAGACAGCTGGTGCAGGAACCCTGGAAAACTCAAAGACCTGGTTCGTGACCTGGGAGAGAAGGAAACCTAAATATTACATACATGCACACATACATACATACATACATGAATACATAAATGAATAAATAGAAAGCTAATCAAATAAGTACTTCTTCCTCACTTTCACTATTTTCTAAAAAGAACTAGTTTAAAATAAGAGATTTTTTCTTGGAAGTTTCCTTGTGTTTTTTCCCGGGCTCCACACTTACCCACCCAGCAGAGGTAAAGGCTATTCTAAAACCTTGGTTTTGCCCCTTTGTTCTTTGCCTCATTGGGACTGTATAATATGTTCTTGGTGGCTTAACATCCTTTTAATCAACATAAAAGCTGTGAGATTCACCCATGTTTTATTGCTCATCAATAGTTAGTTCTTTTATAGGACTGCATAGTTGCCAATTACATGTCTGTAATGATCATTTTTCCAAAGTTAAAAGCTTGTCTCTTAGACCAACATAAATTTACCATGCACCAAAGATTTTGTTTCATCAGCAATTAATGGGTGAATCCATACAACATGAAAAACAGGTTCCAATGAGAATTTGACTTCCCAGGATGTATAGTGTCTGCCAGAGAGAGTGTGTTTAGTTTAGGACATGAATACGGAAGCTTCAGTTTTAAATGCAGTCAGCGGCAAGGTTAATCTAAGTTTTGCCACTGAACCAATGCATTCGGTGGCTACGAACAAGACACATTTGCATTGCTCTCGATTTTCCATAGTTCAGCTTCTCTCCCTCCAGAGTAAAACCACGCAGTCGCTAAAAAGTGTATTCCAGTGCTCAGACAGCCAAGTGGGTGCTCTGGACCACACCCAGCACTGTCTAGCAGACCCCCACGATGTCCAAGTCTTCGAAAACATTTCCTGACAATATGACCATACTGCAATGTATCCATTAGCTTGTTGACGATCATGTAACCATTTGGACTTATTATGAAGAATACTCTGAGCATTTGGAGTCTTTTATTGACATAGAAACTCACTTCTCTGGGATGTATACCTAGGAGAGGAATTGCTGTTCACAGAACATAGACACAAAGATACGGATGAACAGTTTTCTGAAGCCACGTTCTTTCCCTTTAACCCCCATCCTGAGATGCGTGCGAGAATCCCAAGGCTCTGTTTCCGACATTTGTGGTGTCAGTCTTTTTAACTGGGGCCCTTCTGGGTTGTGTGAGTACATCAGTTTATATCACCTAAGTCAGGAGTTTTTCTACTTCCATGTGCATAAAAATTCCCTGGGCTATTCACTTAACCCGTGGCTTCAGAGATCCCGGCCCCCCACCCGCAGACGTCTGGAGGTGGCAGCTCTGGGCTGAGTTCGACATCAGATTCAACATTAGCAGACACTTTATTACAGACAAATGTTGCCTCAAAGGAATGTTTACTGTACCCCAGGGGCTGCTCTTGATGCTTCCCTTTCTCCAGCGAGCATCCCATCCCGCCTGGAGAGAGGCAGGGGCCAGCTCTGGCCGCATGTTTCTCACTCACATGCGAAGTGACGGTGGCTGCCACCTGCTATCTCAGCGATCAAAACGACCCTCCAAATGGAAACTCCATTTTCCATGTCACAGTTGGAGCAACTGAGAGTCTGTGGCTAAGCAAGAATGAGCCGCAAGGAGATTTTTCCAAGAACTCACGGAAGAAGATCAGAGTACCCCTATCTGACTTTTCCGACACACTAACTGTTTAAATATTCGTGTTGTCTATGCTTGTTAATAGAGGTCCTTTCTCCCCCAGGTGAAATCTTAAGTGAAATCCAGCACGAGTCAGGTCCCACCAAAGGCATGCGCAGGGCATCTGTGAGTCTCTGACCTTCCCTGAGGCCCTCGGACATGAGGTCACAGCACCGTCCCTCAAAGTCCTTGAGCGCAGACAGGCAATTTATACACACTCTTTTACATGTAGTTTGTTGTAGCAATTACTCTGCACAATAAAATAACTTCCTATGTCTAGGTTCCCCATTTCCTAGATATATTTCAACACACCCCACCAGATGACCAAGTGCTCTTCCCCGCTGTCCAATGGGCTCCACCACCCTGTGCCCCCACCCGCCCTAGTCCCTTTTGGTCACCTTGGTTGTGTTGCAGATGTTTCCAGGTTGGTTATTTTTCATCTGTTCTTTTGTTTTATCTATTCATGTTCCATCTATGAGTTAGATCCTCTGGTATCTGTCTTTCTTCTGACTTGTTTCGCTAGCATCATTCTCCCTAGTTCCATCCATGTTGATTCACATGACAGGGTTTCCTCTCTTCTCAGGGCTGTACAACACTCTACTTTTACTCCCTTAAGAAAACACCTGTTTCTAAAATCTGGATTCTCTTTTCTTCAAACCCAAATATACCCTGACAGGAACCTATAACCTGGGGAAGGGGGACAGGGCAATGGATGACCCAGGAGGTGCCAAGTGTGAGAAGCAGGCAGTGGGGGGCAGAGACAGTATCCAGGAGGGTGGTGCCCCACAGCCCCCACGTCAGCACTCACATCGTGTTCTCACCTCCTCAAATGGCAAACTCATCCAGCCCCAGATCGCTGTTTATTCTCTTTTCCATCTCGATCCCTCATTGTTCATCGGTGCGACTTTGGACCCATTATTTCATGTCTTAACATCTGTGCACTTGTATCAAGAGCACTCATCTAAGGGAGAGAATGAGGATGATGTGACATGAAAACTGTCCAGAAGGTTCCAGCCCACATAGGATGCTCAGAAAAAACCTGTTTGCTCCCCTGGCCCCTGGGAGCAAAGTCCACATCCTGTAGCCCTTTAGCTCCACTGGCCCTTTCAGAGTGGTGCTGTGGTGACAGTGTGTGACTTTCCTCTCTGCTCCCTCGCTGGGACCGACATGAGCCACCCCACACTCTGCACAGGCAGACGGAGGAGGGGCTGATGACATCAGTGGGAGCGACTGGAGAGAAACATATTTGTGCAGCAGATTCTATAGACCTGGGAGGATGAGATCATCGCAAAGCTATTTTGGGAGCAGAGCAGCACAGTTAGGGGAAGGGGCAGTTCCCCTAGAGCTGTTCCTTTAGCTGGTTCCCAAGAGTCAGCACTGAAGTGGTATTGAGTTCTCACTGTTTGCCAAGCGCTGTGCTAAGCAACCTGACATACTGGTCTCCTTGGTCCTCAAAAAACCCTGCAGCCTGGGGGTCTTGTCCTCCCGTCACCTCGTCTTAGGGATGGGGAATTAGGGTGCAGGGAGTATATGGACCTTCTCCAGCTCACTCAGCTAACAAGCCACGCCACCGTGCTCACCGGGGCTCACACGCCAACACCAGTGAGGCTGGGGTCCCTGGCTGTGAGAGAGGGACCAATACAGGGACTCAGACAAGCCAGAAGTTAATGCTTCTCATGCGACCACCTTGATGTAAGCTCTCGGGGGGCTGGCCTCCTTCCCTCTTACCCCTCAGCTATCCCTGTGGTGTCCTCCTGCCCCTACAGTCCCTAGGACTCACTGTCATATTCTCATTCCAGCTGGCAAGAAGGGGGTCGGAGGAGGAGGGGCACTTGACTTCCATTACTTCTGCTTCAATACCATTGGACGGGCTCATCCAGGGTGGGCACAGTCCACCTACATCCCAAGGTCCCTGGTTCGTGTCCTGAGTCCGGGGGCGAGAGGCCCAATCAATGTGAAAACTAAATGAAATAAGCAAATGTCTTTCTCCTCTCTCCCTGCCTGCCTGCCTGTCTCTGCTCACCTGCATTCTTGCCTACACCTTTTCAAAAAAAGATCCCATTGGGTTGAGCTGGGAGATGTGTTCTTCTCTAGCTGCAAGAGAGGCATATGAATAGCTGTCTGGCGTTTAATCTTATTGAAAGAACAGGGACCTGTGGACAGCTTGCACCCCTGACGCAGTCGCCCTGCTGCCCTATCTCGTGTTGAGGAGAGTCATTGGGCTCTGACACCTCAGTCAGGCATAGTTCTCAGCATAAACAGTATATAGACACCTGCCATGTGCAGGGTGATATAGGAGAAGCCATGGATGCAAGACTTAGGAGCTGTTGCCAGATTATCTACCAGTGTTTCCTAAAGTTCTTTTCTTCCCATTGAAGCAAAACAAAACCACAGTTGAGCACAGCGGGTGGTATTCCTGGGCAAAAACAAGGGAGCCAGTGCCTCGAGGGCCTTCTCAGTAGGCTGAGAGGAAATGCAATCTGGAGAGGGTGAGAGGGAGAGTCCCTCGGACCTGTCAATTCTGAGAATTAGGCACAGTGCTCAGTCTGGGACAAGCAGAGCTGGCCCCTGCTGTACTCCTCCCACGGTTTGCGCTGGATCTGTCCTGGTGTGGGGGGCGTGACCTTTTCTGTGCTGTGAGGACGGCTTTGCTAAGGACACGAAGGGCAGGGAGCCACACATGCCCGGCTCAGGACACGACTCCAGCAGCTCATTGCTCTCTCGCTGGGTCACTCATCCAGTGGCCTCCACTTTCTTGAATGCTCAGCTGTGTGGCCCATGCAGTGTCTGCGCCTGCAGGTAAGAGTAACTGTGAAAACAGTGAGAGGGGAGGGGACTGCCATGCCCAGGGACATGAGCCTGCAGCCAGGAGGATCCGTGGCTTGGAGGACCTTGTATGTGTCTGGAGCTGGTTGGGACACTTCACATACACCAGGTCATACAGCTGTCCCAACACCACTGTGGACAGGTGAGGACAGTAAGGCCTGAAGCGGGCAATGACTTGCCTGCAGTCATGCGTCAAGTGAGTGGTCAGGTCAAGATTCCAGCACCCAGCAGTGGGCCCTGGGCGGCTTGCTTCGCTTGTGCACCTGTGACTTCCTCCGTCTACGGCGGAGAAAAGGGCGCCACCCCTGGGCTCAGGGCGGCCGTGGATGCCCTGTTGCAGTGAAAGCACTTGGCAGAAGCTGGGCCACAGCATGAGTGGGCGCTGTGACTGCTGATGTTAGCAGCCAGGCTGGTATTCACGCCCCCGTCCCCCCGCTGCTGAGCCTGATCCAAGCCTGGTGAGTGCACTGCTGAGGGTGTGGGATGCTGGGGACGGTCACAGAGAGCACACTGTCCTTTTGATTCTGAAACATAAAAAAAACCTCATGAAGGAAACACACTCTGCTGGACTTTGAAAGAAGGAGAGTGTTCCCAAACCTCCAGCTCTGGTGCCGGTGCCAAATGAAACCAAACCCCAGATGTGGGAGAAGGGACAGGGTCCATTATTTCCGAGCCTCTCATCCTCAGTCTCCCTGAGCAAGAGCACGCGGGGCTGTAAGGGGAAGTCAGAGCTGGGGGCTGCGTGGTAAAGGGATGTCCTCCCAACAGGGGCCATCTGGTCTTAGCGACACGACTCAGGACCCAGGACACAGGGACACTGTCGTGCAGGGTATGAGGGGTCGCCCATCAGTCCTTGGTCTCTGCAGACTTGGGACACCCGTGTGCCAACCACATCCTGGGTCAGTCTGAGCTATTGGCTCATTTTGAGACTCGGGAAGGCGCAAAGGGAAAAGGTAGAATCTGAACCCATCACAGGAGGGAGAGGGACAAAGCAAAGCTTGTTAGTCTTACTCTTAGTGGGCAGCACACGCTCTGTTATTAGGGGCTGTGGCATCCATAGGATCATACCAGGCACAGACCAGAGAAGGCTGGATGAAGAGGGCATTCGAGGAACAGGACCCAGCTTGCACAGAGCCCTGGAGAAAGGACACGGCGAGGGTGTCACAGGATAGTGAAACCGCGGAGGCGAGGGACATGTGTGGGGACCAGGCAGGAAAGGTGGACAGGCCTACGCCTGGAGCTAATTTCAGGAGGCTGGCCTTTCCCTGACGGCCACGGGGACCCCGGAGGTTTGGAGCAGCCTGGGAAGATTGCCATGGCAACAGCCGGAAACCGGGTGGAGACGAGGCCGGCTCAGTGGCCAGGCCAGCGCTGTGTTTAGATAAGAGATAATGAGCACCCAAATTAGAGCGACTGGCTGCGGGGAGGGCCAGGAGGGGCCTGCATAAGGACAGCCTGTGGAGGCAGAATGAAAGGGTGACAGGGGCTTTGTGCATAGGGGCAAGGCAGGCAGAAGAGGGACGCTGGTGTCTGAGCTCAGTCTCCGAAGCACAGGGTTCCAAGAATATAAGCTCATAGCATAGGATGCTGTCTGTCTGTTGCGACGAATTCATTTATTACTTATCCAGCTGGTCCTGGTTCTACCTTAAACTATACGCTCACTCACTCTCTTTCTCATCTCTTAGCTGTGTGCTCAGAGTCTGTTAAGCAAGTTCAATCAGTGAAGAGGGCATGTCTGCTCTTGAGAACCATTATTGTGGGCAGAGAACTGGGTGAGTTGCTGTAACAGAGAGGCCTTGCTCTGAACTGGCTGCTGGTGTCAACCCAAAGTTCGTATGTTGAAACCTAGTCCCATGTGATAGTCATGCTGAGAAGTGGGGCCTCACGTGGGCGATTAAGTCACGAGAGTGGGACCCTCATCAGCGGGCTCAGTGCCCTTGGGCAAGAGTCTCCAGAGAGCCCCTCGGCCCTTCAGCCATGTGAGGGCGCACAGAGAAGAGGCCGTCTGCCAACAGGAAGTGGGCTCTCAGCCGAAGTCCTTATGGTCAGAAATAAATCTCTACTGTTTGTAAGCTACCCAGTCTGAGGCGTTTATTTTTAATATCTCATCATCCAAAGTGGCTGCTTCAGTTCCTACCGTCTTGTCCATGTTCCAACCAAAAAAGAAAGCTGAACGGAGGGCTCCCCTTCCCTTTAAGACCCTGCCCCAGAAGGCGAACATCTTGCTTGCAGTCACATCCCATTAGTTAGAACTTATTCACACGATCACATGCTCTCAAGGGAGGTTGAGAAATGTACTCTTCAACCAGGTGTCCATGGACCCAGATACGAAGAAAACTACCATCATGGAAGAAGGGGGTTTAGGGAAACAAGTTTCTCTGCTGTCTCCTCCCTGCCTATAAAGTGCAGGGACCTGAGAATGAACTTAAGACATTCATATTAAGTATGTTAACCAACATACAGTGATAGGTACTAGAGATAATCAGGATGGAATAACTTACTTTCTGTTTTGAAGATGCTTTAGACTACATTGGGTGCAAGATCAGTACAGAAATAATGCAACGAAGAGCTGTGTTGGGCAGGACATGGCCTATGCAGTTTAATCAATCACGAAGGAGAAAAGCAGAAAGCCAAGCAGGACAAGAGCGCTCAGAAAGAAAGACCTCATCGAGAAGACAATTCTCAGCTGAGTCTGGAAGGATGAGCCTGGCGAGGAGAGCTGGTCGAGGGTGGAAGAAGAGCAGCAGAAATGACAGGGAGGTTCAGAAAGCATCTGGCTTGTTCAGGGAAGGGCAGGCATGAGCAAGGACTGTGGGCGAGAATCACGGTGGCTTCTCAAGGCACGAGATGCTGGAGGAGGTAGTGGGCCAGGTCTAGGGACCCCAGTCTTGATCCTGCAGAGATGGTGGCCCATGAACGGATTCCAGGGCATCTGTTTAAGGTGGCAGAAGTGGCTGGACATGATGACAGTTTGGAAAAATTTTATGGGGTAAATTTTGTGGAGGATAGACTAGCAGTGAGGACCAGACTGGAAGCAGAAGGCACATTCTTGGCAGAAACTTAGTTTTCTTAGTAAACTCTAATGTTTGGTGCGGATAAAACTTTCAATAGTGTGATATTCCTTGGACATAAGCTAGAAATATTTATTAGAAATCAGTTGCAGTTAACTTTTAACACCAAGGCTAACTGATTCTTTTTCTTCTCTCCTTAGTTTTTCTTCTAGTGGCCACATTTTTACTTTCTCTTTTTGCATCGTCCTTGACTGCTAAAGTCAAAAGACTGATATTTAGGTAAGAGGCATATACTCTTGGGAAGGTCTCCTTCCTTATACACCTTAGTGGAATTATGGGTGAGTTGGAAGGGATGACCATAAGTCTTCATTCAGCCGAGAAGTTCTGTGCTGTAGGAATCCTGTGGCTTTCAGCTTATGGAAACTCTAAAGGTAAGGAACCCAAGGATTATCAATTGTGTCACTGAAGGATGAAGAAACTGAGCTCAGAGAGGAGCAGTGGTGTTCCAAGGCCACCATTTAAGGAGCAGCAACAAAACCGGGGCCAGAACCTGAGTCCTGCTCAGTTCGAATCTTTTCCCACCATCAAGATCAAAGCTCACAATCAAAACAAGGACTTCTCTAGCCCTGTAGTCTACACTGATCTTTTCTCTCTCTTGACTAGAACATATTTTGGAAATGATGTCCCCCAAGGCTGCTTCTAGTCCTAAGTATGCACAATTTATAGGGCTTTCCATGAGAGTATTTTGTGGAAATTTTTCTACTAATGCTTACAGTACCATGCAGTAAACTTTCATTCAGTCATTCATTTACTTAATGAGAATTTTCCAGTCTCATTATAATCTTGACAAGCAACACTTTGAAGGACACCTCGTCCTCCAGTCTCATGATGTTGGAGCTCATGGTGGCTTCCAGTTTTTGACTTACAGATAAATTAAGAACCTCTTTGAAACTTGGTAGGCATCTTGATCATTTCCTTAGGATAGATTCTATATGGAGAATAGCAGGATGAGTAACATATATTTCAGTTAACCAAGTCAGGATACAATATTGACTTACTGTTCCCCCAACACACACACACACACACACACACACACACACACACACACACACACACACACACACACACAGAGCCTTCAGTGGTTTCTTCAGTCTTA
>RJWH01007285.1:0-22910 GCA_004363575.1 Solenodon paradoxus | reverse complement strand
ATTCTACCTGCTGCAAATATCCTAAATCTGTCTATATTGCATCATTTCCTCTATCACCACCATGGACAAATACATCTGCACGTCTCCTGACACATGAGATGTCTGCTAATTTATCTTCTTCCATCCAACCTAGACCTTTTATATTCCATTCTTCACATGGCAGTCAAAATAATATAAAAATGTAAACCAGTTCGTGTTACACATCCTCATCAAATTCCACAATGTTTATCAAAGAGATTTAAGAAAAATATCTTTTTTACCCTGACTTACAAAGACCTTTGCCTACCCTTCTGACTTCAAATGCTCTAGCCCTTCTCCAGTGCTTTTATTTATTTTGTTACATAAAAGTATAGTTATTGGCACTTCAGTATATCCACAGGGTGGGGCTGGGGTGGGGAACACAAAGATCTGTTTCTTTGCAAATTGCTATTCTCATGGAAGTTACATTTTTTTAGGGTGAGACCATAGACATAATAACTGCAAGACTTATAGAATCTGTTTGGAGTGGTAAGTGCCATGGAGAAACAGAAGAATTGAAGAAGGATGGAATACTTGTGGCCATCTAAAAGGATAAGCCCTGTCATTTGCAACAACGTGAATGGACTTTGAAAGAATTATGCTTAGCAAGATAAACTAGAAGGAGAAAAACAGACATCATATAACAGCACTCATATGATGTGTATAGGATAGAAGATAAATGAAAGTCATAAATTAAACAACACTAAATGAGGGGAGAGACAGAGAGAGAGAAAGAACTACTTCAAACAACTATGGACTCTCAGTGGCTGGAGACAAAAAGTCAAATCAAAGGGTCCGAAGTGATGGGGGAGGGGTGGGGGAAATGGGATAAAGGGAATTAACTATAAATGAAGGGAGGAAAAAAGGTGAGGGATATTGGTAAACCTACTACGCTATAAGTAAATGTAAAAATACTATTATGCATACCTGAAAACAAGTTAATGTCAAAATACAATATCTCTTCAAAAAAAAAAAAAAAGAATTGAAGAAAGGGGTGGTGGGGCAATAAGATGCAACTCTAAACAGAAAGATGAAGCAACATTCAGCATGTCCCTCCTCTCTCCTTCCTACGTCCCTCACTCCATACATCTCTCCCTCCCTCCCTCACTTCCCCATCCCTTCCTCCTTCCCTCCTCCCTCTATCCCTCTTCCCCCCCTTTTCCCTCCTCCCTTCATCCCACCTCCCTCCCTCCTTACTTCCCCTGCTCCCTCCTTCCCTCTAAAAGAAGTCCGACTATCCTGAAGCTATCAACCAGAGAGGCCAAATGTAGACATTCCTAACAGTCCAACTTCCAAACATGTCCAGTGAAGAAACTACCTTGAAAGTGGATCCCTGGGAGGTCCTGACCCGCAGAGCCCACAGGACAGCACAAGGACTGTTGCTCTGCCCTCTGGGTTTGGGTGGCGGGCACCTGCCAAGACAGAGGCAGGGGAAGTAAGCGCCTCTGCTCATACTCACACAGGGGTGGTGCTTGTGTGGACCTCCCTTACCTGAGCTGGGACCTCCCTTACCTGATCGTCAGTTGGGGCTGCAGCAGTTGCTGTCAGTTGCAGCTGAGTTTCTGGCAACTAGGAGCATGCGTTGCGTCTAGCAGTTACTCAATGACTTTATGAAATAAAGAATGAAGGAGTTTTTAAACATACACACGGAAAGCGGGGAACAGGAAAAGCCAGCTCTTCACCATCTGCCCAAAGCAAACAGAACTCTGAGGTTCACAGGGGCCTCAGTGACCACAGCATAAAATCAGACAGGATGCTTTGGAAAAACCTAGGTATTTCTGGAACAATGGACAGTAATCATTTTTACTCTTGTCCTATCTGTCTCCATCATCTTCCTGGATAGTCAGGGATTTTTCCACAGGTTATGTTTTATGACATTGCTTGCCAAGCCTGGAAGTTCCTAGAAACTCTTAGGTCCTCCAAAAAGTTTTTCCTGATTAAGATCTCCATATGTCCCAAACCACAGAGCCAAGGTTTATACCCATGCAAGTAATATGACATCGAGCTCTTAACTGGGAAATTAAAAGCCCACCTAATTAATATGTAATGTCAGCAGCCTCATGTATTTCAGGGTTCAAAACAAAACATGTGTCCTCTAGCCCAGCAGTTTTCCTGTGTGCTTTCACACTAGACCTATTCTAAGACAGATGGAAAACTTGAAGGACATCTCCAGCCATTAAGACTGGCATAAATCTTTCAGAACTGCATCTAAATACATAATACTTTCAATTAATGGGTTTCAAAATTAGGGTTCAGGCAATTTCTTCATTAAGGTAGAACTCTTTTATCATGCAATTGTGCACCTTTCAGTTGATAATTGGGCTCCCCAAATCTGTAGTCCCTGAGTCTGAATCCCTGCTACCTTTCAGGCAGGTTCAGTTCAAAATCCCATACAGGGATCTTTGTGGGGCTTCTCTTTGACCAGTATGCTTCCTCTCATTTTACATTCAGTCAGAAGAATAATGGAGCAAGCAGCGATATTGTGGGGTCAGCACACCTGTAATCTTCGGGACAACACTGACAGGCAGTACCAACGTCTCCATTTTTTACATGATTCGGT
The DNA here is from genome assembly GCA_004363575.1 of Solenodon paradoxus. Taxonomy (NCBI): domain Eukaryota; kingdom Metazoa; phylum Chordata; class Mammalia; order Eulipotyphla; family Solenodontidae; genus Solenodon; species Solenodon paradoxus. The sequence goes on along the minus strand of RJWH01007285.1, from coordinate 20,332 downwards.
CAAAGGCACAGGGAGATGGAGGAACAGCCTGCCCACAGTCTCAGCAAGCATGTGTCAGAGGCAGGAGGAGAGTTCTGTGCAAAGTTCTTCAGACTCTGCTGAAAGAAACGGCAGGCAGACAGTCATCCACAGGACTCCTACCGTGGGTCTGGCCTCCCTGTAGGGCACCAGACATTTCTTTTGTCATTTTCCAGCCATCTTACCAAATACAGATTATCTATCCCATTTCACAGATCAGGAAACTGAGGCTCAGAGTGACTTGGCAATTGGTCCAAGGTTAAACTCCTTAAAGCCAGAATTCACATCCAGGGTGTGAATACACACAGCTCTGTTCTCTAAGCAAGAATTTAAGCATTTGCTCATGAAAGTCGGTGTCTGTGCACTTGAAGGTGTGATCCCTATGCTGGGAGGCGCAGGCATCTTGTGATTTTGAGGGAATCATTAAACCTTTCCAGGTCTCAGCATCTCTTCCTGTCTAGTGGGTATAGAATATGCTTCCTCCCTTCCCCACGAGAATTGGGGAAGATCAATTTTAAGAATAAATAAGGAAATTTTACGGACAAGGATACTGAGACCCGGACAGACCCTCAGCTTCTCCAAGTTGTTAGTGAATTGATGATGAAGACTACACTGGAAATGACAAGTCAGCTCATGCTTTGTAGCAAGTGTGATGTTTCTTTTAAATTTAACAATTTTAACACTTGCATATATAGAACGAATTTTATTTGAAATATTTGTCTTAACTCATTCATGAATGAATCATGAAGATAGTAAGACCAGCTCCAAAGAGAGTTTGAAGAATCAAGAGACATAGACAATCAGGAATGTTGGAATAAGTTTGCTCAAAGGTTCAAAACAGGTTACTATTTAAAGGGTCATACAGGGTAAGGTTTGAGGTAATCTTTTCTACAAAGTGTAAATCAATTCTATCTCTATAGCACAACATTCATTTGAGTATTATCAGTTTTCTATAAATTAACTCTTATCTCTACAGGGTTGTAGAATAGCATCTTTAATAGGACATCAGTCCAAGATTTGGATCCCCACAGATCTGCTCATTTTCTGAGGGATTTTAACACTCCAGTTCTCCAAACAATAGCTTGTGCTGATTTCCAATTTTTTCCTGATGCAGAAAACCACAAACATTTCAATAGCTTCTAATCAGAAGCATTTACCCATCCATCCACAGGTCAGAAGGATGTGGGGTGCTCTGCCCCACACATCCTGTTCTCAGGTCCAGACTGCGGCATGAGCATCTCTGGTGCGGCTGCCTGGGCCCCCGGAGAACCTAGCACAGACATTCAATACCTCTTTTTACGTTAGTAATTTATTTATTTATTTATTTTTATCGACGTGACTTTGATTCACGAAACAATGTAACTTTAGGTATGCAGGCTCACTGTTGATCAAAGATAAGACACACTCTGCCCACCCCCACATCACTCTGCAGCTTGAGGCTTAGTAACGGGACAGTTTCACTTCCACCCATATTCCATTAGCCAAAGCACATTATGGGGACACATCCAACATTTGCCCCTGGGGAAGCAAAGCCCTCCACGGATGTGGGAGTGTTTTCTGAACAGTTCACATTCTACTTTTCAGTCCATGCCAGGTGGTCTGAGATGCCCAAAGCTGCTATGTAAGCATCCAGGAAGGAGTCTCTTTGACCTACAGAAGTGAAAGAAAATATGATGGGCCAGTCAATGGTCAAGCTCGGGAAGAGCTCATTCTGATCTTTGGATTGGTGAAGTAATCGTCCCAAAGTGGATGGATCAACAGAGATATTTTTTGCTCACCTAGAGAGTTAAGTGGGCATTGGCCACCAAAAGTGAATTGAGAAGCACTTTTTTAAAAAAATGATAGGGCAGATTTAGAAGAGATGAAAACCTGTCATTCGAATCAACATGGATGTATCTACAGGGGATGATGGTAAGTGAAGAAAGTCAAGAAAGAAAGGTAGAGACTAGATGACCTCACTCACAGGTGGAATGTGAATAGACAAAACAAAGGAACAGATGAAACGTAACCAATCCTTGGATACTTGCAACAGAACTGAGGGAACAGAACCCAGCAGGGAATGGAACAGGAGAGAGGTGAGGAGAAATGGTGGCGGAGGCCACTGGACAATGGTAAAGAACAATCGGTGATTTGTGATGTGGTGGAGGACAGGGTGTCTTGGCATATATATAAGCAATGAGAAACCCATCCATATGAGGTTATTTTAATGTGTAGAATAATTACTACTGTATATGTGTGTGTATATATATGTATGTATTTAAAACATAATAGGACAGGTGCAGCTCTTTGAATTTGCAAAACTGAGCCTTGAGGTACAAAATTCATGGTACTTTATCCTGAGCATCAGTTTTACTTACAGAAGTTTGAGAAATATTAAAAATTAAAGGAAGATAGCAGCTATAGTTTGGCACATGCAAACAAGAAATAGAATGTAATACTTAATGGAGTATTTACACATTGTTTGATTCCTAGTCTTCTCCAAATAATTGATAGGGAAAATAAATTATGGTAAACTATGAAAGATGAAGAAGGAGGGTCTCCAGTTGGATAACCAGTGGGGTTTCACCCACAGAGAAACTTGGGACCAGGGTGAGGGGGACAAAATCATGGAGCAGAGACCCTCCTCCTGGAATTGGGGAGTGCCTAGGAGGTAGGAACAGAGCAGGCACAGTGCTTTTCCAGAGCTGGTGCCTAGAGTCTCCTCTCTCAATTCTTTTTGCTCTTTGCTTCTCCAGCCTGCACTCACACTGGCCGCTGAATTGCTCCCTCTTGTGTTAGGTGCTGTGAACTACACTTTACACGAGCTCCATGACTAGGCCTCCTGCAGGGTCTGTGCACCTAGGCGTTTGCAGACTCCTCAGGAATTCCTGGGAGTAGCCCCTTGGAGGTGGCCTCAGAATATTTGCACATGAACAAGTTTAAAAGAGAATCTTAACTCAAGATTAGAAAAACATACAGTTCTTCCTCTGAGGAAGAAAGATATTTTTTTCATTCTCTGCTCAAAAGTCAATGCACCATTGTATAAATAAGGCCACAGGTACATGAAACACCTCACTTCCAGTGGCCTTCTGAGGAAGTCACTATGTATGAAATATTTGCTATAAGACATAGGGGCAATAATAAAATGGAAAGTGAGGTTCAGAAGGTTAGCAATGGTTGGGTGGGTGTAGCATGTGGTCCAAGGAGCCCACTGCACCGGAGCAGCAAGACACTGGGACCTCTGACCTGGAACAGCACCACCGCCATGACAGCTGGATGTGAGGCTTCCGTCTCCTGCAGAGGGACCCAGTATGAGAACCCACCGTCCCGGGCCACCCAGCAGGGAGTGCCCAGTGAGGTTTAAACCTCCCCCTTCAAGCACTGAAAACTGCAATCGCTGCCCTTCCAGGAAGCATCTGCACCTTGGGTTCTCTTGTTACAGTCACATTTCCCAGGCGATGTTACATCTCATCCCGCGAAAGAACTTTCCAATTACGAAGGCACCATTTTCTGGACTCTGGGGAAAAAAAAATCTGTGTGGGAATCTCTGCTCAGCTATTGTTACTCAACACTGACCAATCCACGCACATTCTCGGATGCTCCTTTGTGTGATTCCTGCTTCCCTGGCAGCTGTGACAGCTGGGGTCCAGAAGGAAAGGTGTCGGGCACAGGGCCTGGCCACAGAGCACGTCTCTGGTAAGTGGAGAGTACATTGGTCATTCCAAATGGGGTTCCTCAGGAGGAAACTTGCTGGGGATAGTCAAATGGAGATCAAAGGACTTGGCTATAAATTGCCTGGGATTAATATTTTATAGGTGAGGTTCATGACCTCTTAGAGGAAAGTGGAATCACTGCAGTGGGTTCACGTTATGGACTGAATTGTGTCCCCTTGACATTTGTACATTGCCATCCTAATCTCTGGTACCTCAGAATGGGGATCTCTTTGGAGCAGGTCCTTGAAAGAGGTGATTTAGTTGAAGTGGGGCCAGTCAGTCTGCCTGGTGTCTTGCAAGAAGAGGGAATTTGGACACAGAGACCAGGAGTAAGCGCATGCAGAGAAAGGACCCTGTGAGGACACAGAGGAAGCCACTCACAGCAAGCCCAGGTGAGCGACTGCCCTTAAATTGACGTCTGCTATTCAAGCCACCTGGTCTGTGGCGTGAAACTACGGCAGAGCTAGCAGTCTGAACGCAGTTTGCAATCAGCTTTAACAGCATTTTATAAAATCTACAATGGCAAATACGAGGGGCCATTTTCAGAGCCTGGAAGGCTCTGCATTTCAGTGAGTTCTGTGTGGACTGAATTACGTGCATCAGGTCATGACATAAAATGTGGGTCACTGTCACCAAAAGTGGAAAAATCCCGAACCTGACACCCCAAAGCTCTCTTCTTATTTGGGTGATATTAATAATAATGATAGTGAGAGGTGAACACTCACGGCATGTCAGTTATGGTATTCTGTGCCTCTAAACGCCAACGTTTTACAAATGCCAGCTCCCTCCCTCCTAAAGCGTGGCTTCAAGGTAGTAAAGACTATTCCTACTTTACAGGGGAGAGTGAGGCAGCTCAGGGACAAAACATGTCGCATTTTGGGGGGACACGGCTGCTGCCCAGAGCAGGCTGTCCCCACAGCCCTATTTGTCCCCATCCCACATCTGTGCCGCTACCCACAATCCCGTCCAGTTACTTAGCACCCAGGCATCAGCTCCCTTCTACACAGAATTCAGAGATGGAAATTCGGAAGACCTTGGACTTAATTGACTCTGCACATGTGGTGGACAAAGGGTACAATGGGCCTTTTATGGTGGCGGCAAGAGCTCAGAGCTGTCTGCAGAGGCAGAGATCTTTCTTCTAAGGTGAATGAGCTTCGAGCATCGGGTGCCTGGGGGGGAGGTGGGTAATGAAACATGGAGGTCCGCTCTCCAGAGTGGGTCCAGTGGGGTGGAACGTGGCCTGGCCCTGCTGGTCTGAAGACACTGAATAGAGGTTCTGGCCTCCACGTCCGGCCCTCCCGCACCAGCGGGCTCTGGGCCAGATTCTCCTGAGCACAGGACATGGACTCATTAGCCGGGAAATGGCAGTGGGTAATTGCAATATGTAAATGGCATGGGCAAACAGGGTGTTTTAACAATCAAAGACCAGAGGAGAAGAGAAGGAGCTTAATTTGGTGGAGAGAAAGGAACAGACTGCCCAGGGAGCCAATTACTGGAGCTAGAAGAGGGCAGCTGAGCTCGGCAGGGAAGCCACAGGCAGTGGGGGCGGAGGCTGGGACACCGGGGATTGGTGTTTACCTCTGAAGTGCCCAGGGACCCATGGCCCAGCCCTGCCTCTTTTCGGGTAACAATTTTGGGGATGCTTTGTCTGAAATGCATCTTGTAGCCATTACCCCTTCTCTCCAAGACCCGCCACGCTTTCCTCCGGGGGCCCAGCAACTCTCAGCTGGTTACCACCAACAGTCTTCATAAATGACCTCATCGATTTCTTTTCTCCCACTCCCAACCTGTCCTGCTCAGAGGCATCCGAAAGCCCTTCCTGAAACCAGCCTGGATCGTGTCCTTCTATGCTTAGAGCACTTGCACTCCCCACACTCATAAGCCTGGGGCTTAGGCACACCTGCCCCAGGTGGCCGCTGCTCCAGCCATCTTTGCCTCCAGCCATTGTTCATCCTGGACACTCCACCTCTGCCTTGACTCTGAGCCTTCGCATATGCTGATCCTTCTCTGTGGCCCCGCATTCTCTGCAGGTCATATCACGCAGTGGTTAAAAGAACTGCCTCCAGATAACCTGAACTTGAATCCTGAGACCGCCCTTTCTTAGCAGTGTAGGCTGGAGCAGGATACTTAGCCTCCGTGTGTGCCATTTCTCACGTGAGTAGACAGTGATAACATAGCACCCATCTGATAGTGTTGCTGCTGAGATTAAATGGGATCATCTATATAGAACACTTAGCTCAGGTCACACGTTACGCATTCAGTAAGTGTAAGTCATGGTCACCTATCAGGAGCCTCTATCACGGACCATCATTGGAACACAATCACCATACAGAGATGAGTAAATGGTTTTGCATGATTAACCTTCTCTTTTCAATGAAATATGGAATCGCTCAATTTTCTCTTCTTCCCTCCATTTCTCATAGAGAGACACATGACACAGGCAATCAGGAATGCGCCCCAGGATGAATGAATGAAGTCATTCAGTGAATTAATTGAATATTTGACTCCATATAATTATTTAGACAAAATGACATTAAGAAACACCCACAATGAATGCAAAAGTTAGTGTAAGAATTTCAAAAGTGAGGCAAGAAAATGAAGCACTCATTCCAGTTGGGAAGATCAAAATCTAATTGCTCTGTCTGGAGTGAAGACGGGCACCAGTCGGCTTGGTGTTCATTCATTCCCAACACGCCTGGCTTGTGTGCTCATCGCTGTGTGTCCAGACGCCATGGAGCAATATTGCCAGGGTGCCTAGGTCACCCCACTTATAAAGCTCTGCCACAGCAGGGACCCCTGAAGGTACTCAGACCAGCTGCGAGGCAGGGACTGTAGGAAACACTGCCTATTTTACAGATGAGGAGACTGAGGCTAGACAGGAGTCCAGGAACTTGCCCAAAGCCATTAAGCTCAAAGTCACAGAACCAGGAAGAGAGTGTTGGTCTTCAGGGTCTAAATCCCGTGCACCCAGCTGCTGAGAGACATATACAAGGGTGTCCTTTCGCCTCTCTGTTTTTATTCATTCCTAGAAAATCTTCTCCCATGCTTGGGAGCAAGTGTTCATCTTCCCTGATGTAGAGAGATACAAAGTCTGGGAAATGGAAAAAAGACTCAGTCATGGAGGGAGGAAGAGGGCAGCAAATGTGAGGATTTGCTCTAGTTGGGTTTTCATGAACAAAAAAATACAGCTGGGGGAGGTGTGGAAGCCCTCCATTACAACATTTTCTATTGGCCTGGGTTCATACAAAGTCCCACACTGGAGCATGGCCTGATTCCTCCAAAAAAGAAAAGAAAAGCAAAAGGGGTCTCCTTGGCTCCCAAGATTGGACCCTCTGGCTCTTCGCAGAGGTAGTAGACTGATATCCAAGCATTTTGAGGCACATCGTTCCATCTGAGGCACTTTAACGTGGCATTCTAAGACGACAAATAAGGTCTCCGTCAGTCCTCAAATGGTGATGCTATGCATCCAGATGTGTCTGTTTGAGGGAGGACACATCCTCACCACCCACAGCTGGAAGGTCCAATGGAACCAACCTGCTGGTGGGCTGGCCGGACCCGCACGGGAGCTCCCCCATTGTTTGCAGGTTGGACATGCTGCAGTAGCCTTGACAACCATCACCACCAGAATCTTAACGGAGGGTACTTCTAGGTAGCAAGGCAACAGTTTGTTATCATTGTCTTTTTGCTGGCTTTTGTTTCATAATTTCTCTACAATGACTTTGCATTTCTTCTGCAGCAAAGGAAATTTAAACATGGTCTGCAAGAGTTCGCTGAATGTGTTTAGGGAGCAGGGAGAGAGGGTGGGCAGGATCTGCATGACTGTGCGCCCCTGGACCTAAGACTGCCCTGCCCTTTTGACTGCAGTCTATTGACTGAAATGTCATCTCTGCCACAGGATTCTGTCCATCTGGTCACTAGAAATTCACAGCCCTAGGAAGTCAGATGTACTGGGTTTCAGAGAAAGGCTTTCCACCTCTCTCCCTGCTCCTCTCCAGCAACAGAGAAAGAACCCACATGCCTTAATCTCCAGAGAGAGGAGGCCAGGGGAAGAGAAAACAAAAGGCAAGGCAGAGAGCAGGGATGGTGGTGGGCAAATTTGAACACTAGGACATGACTGCGTGCTCGAGGTCAAGGCTGAGTTTGTGTGGAGCTGGGTTGCAAAGCCGGGAGGGGTGCCCTAGTTTGAGCACGAATTCTCCAGTCCCCAACTCTGTCTTGGTACCATGTCCAGTTGCTGCCTGAGGTCCTCGGGACTGTCGGTCTCAAAGGTCACATTCACTGGGGGTGTCGGACTGAGATTTCCCATCGCTAGAATTTGTGCTGTGGAGGGGGGAAATCCCATCATCCCTCAGATGGCGCTTGGTGCATATTCTGTTTTTCATGTCATTTTCTGAACATCCTGCCAGAAATCTGAACCAAACGCCCCCTTGGAGCATTGACACTGAAGTTAATCAATTTCTAAACTATCTGGCAGTTTCCCTATCGCTGACTTATTGGATCAGAGTTGTGAGTCTGATGCTAACTTCATCATCCTCATTACAGGGGGCACGAAAACACCCCTCCACTTGACCTGAAAACACTGAGAGTTGACAAGCTGCAGCTGCCCACCCCCCAGAAAAGCCTCCTCAGCTGTAACTTTGGAAATCTGGACTTTTTATAAAATGCACTGTGATGAGCCCGCCTGTCTTCTCTCCAGGTGGGCCCTGACTCGTCTCCTTTTATGCCTATCTCATGATATATTTCATCTTCAGTTCTGCCCCCAAAAAACGTGTCATCATGCACTTAAAGTTGCAGCAAGTCCGAAGACTTCCTAAGAATAAAGACTTTCACGAGATAAAAGACAAAACAAAACCTCACGCACAGACACGCGTCACTGCATGCCTTACTCGTCACTTGTTCGTGCTGTCAATAAGTTTTTGTTTTTCACTTAAGGAAAGGTGCAGGTAAGAAGTAAGGTGACTAGGCAGACAGGCGAGGAGAGAGAGGAGGAAGAAGCAACTTATTTTTGTTTAGTTGTTCATCTTGGTTGTTGCCCGGCCCTGGGACACAAACCTGGGTCCCTGGGATGTGTGTGGACTGCACCCAGCCCGACTCCACCAGGGGCCGCCTCGGTAAGTTTTGAGAGGATGCTACATAGCAGGTGTTCTAGGCTTCAAGGTGGGATGCTGAGTCCTGGCTCTGCTTACTGAGATCACAGCAAAGAAGTAAAGGAAATGCAGATGCGATCATTTGAGGCAGCGATAAACGGACAGAATCAATGAAATAGGGAGGACGGAGTGGGGAAAGCAGCTCTAGCAAGTCACAGATGAAGGGGAGTGTGCGGGGTTAGATGGGCACAGAAGTGTCTGTGTGGTGTGTCAGGAACACGCTTCCTTCCAGTGTCCCACTCCTGTGTGCACTTTTCCCACTCAGCTAAGTCCTTTCTCTGTGCTTTCTCTCCTTCCCAGAGTCTGCTGACCAACTCCTGCCGAGCATGAACCTATTCATAAACATTCAGGGGTCCAACTGTGCACAGAGATCGGGGCCCTCACATTTGCCTCTTTCCTGGCCTCCTCACAAACCCTCTCCGCAGCCCACTGGCCAGTGAATTATCTTCCTCCACCTGTTGTCACCGCTCTCCTTCCTTTACATTAAGTTCTCGAACTGGAGTCACTTTCTGGGCAAACTTCTGCTGTGTCATGAGGCTGATCATATTTTTTGGAGACAAAATCAGGACACTGGGGTGACAAAAATAAATGGAGTTCTGTGCAGGCAGTAAGCAGAAGGGAGGAGGCAAAGTAATCCGAGCAGGAGCAGAGCAGCTAGACCAGCACTGTGTAACGTGTGTGATGCCCGTGGGTGATCACATAGTAATGACATGTGGTCCCACATGTATTACTACCTAATAAAACGGCCAGGGCCTGTGCAAGGAATTTGGGCACCTTAGGTGAAAACCAATTTTAGTGACCCTGTAAGTCCTGCTCTAAATGTCCTGCCTAAAACACATGCCACTTTTGAACCATCCCAGTTCCAGAAATAACCCCCAGTGCCTGAGATAACCCCCTTATTTCCAGAGATAGCCCCCATAACAATTCCCTGCACCTCGATCATGCTGTGGTGTTCTGTCCCTTTGAAGAAACAGGTGCAAGTGGGTGGGGGGATGTGGCGCAGAGGAGGAATCCTCTTCTTTTCCCCAGCTCCTGTTTCCTCCAGGGATGGAAACAGTAGTATCAGCTGTGGCCACCGCAGTCAGCAGTCAGCACTGGCAAAGGTTGTCTTTAACACAGGGCAAAAGGAGCAGTTGCTTTTGGGTCCCCTCAACAGACTGGGCCTGGACAACTCAGCTGCCCCTTTTGTCCCTCATTAAAGAAGGCCTTGGTTTACTAAAAATGGGACAAAATGGACATTTATTTAAAAATGACTGGACAGTTGGGAAATATGAGCAAAACAGTTCTGTCCCATTTAAAACAGTATGTATGATTAGCCTATGCATCAAACAATTTAGTTTTGTCTTCAATGTGACACCATTTGAACAAATTCAGCCTTGCAGTATAGTTGAAGTCCCTGGTTAAATCCCCACCTTCCTGGTTAGGAGATTTGAGAGGCTCTGCCCTCTGAAGGTCCTTCATATAGATTCTTCCCCTTCCTCACCCTGTGCACTCAGATCGCCTCTCCTCCCTCATGTGGCTTCCCCTCCTCCCTTCCCCAGCCCTCCTCCCTCTCCTACTTGTCCCCTCCCCATCCCTCCTTACTACAGCACTCACCTCCTCTCTATTGCACCTCCCCTCCCCATCTCTTCTCCCTCCACATCTCCATCTTCTCCTCCATCACCCCTCCTTTATGGCTCTTCCTCTCTGCCTCTCCACCATCCCTTCTCCCTCCCCTACTTTTCCCTCCCCCATGCTTCCTCCCCTCCCCATTCCTTCCTCCCTCCACAGTAAATCTCTTTTATCCTTTCCTTCCTCATCCCTCTTGCCCCTCTTTTCTGCTTCCTCTGCATCCCTCCCTTCTCTCTCCTTTAGTCTTCTTGGCCAACTTCTCCAGGCATATCCAGCAGTCTTGGCCTTACTCATAGCCCCTCCACCCCGACCCCCAACCCCAGCCAGGAGACAGAGGTGGGAGAGTGGGAATGACAGGGGGCACCAGGCATCACCAGGCAGGTGGCACTGAGGTCTGGTGGTTTCTCTAGTGGTGGTGGGAGGAAGGGGGTGTTACATCAAAACCCTCACTGTCCTCTGTCACCCCTGGTTTTGCAAGATCCTGTCCCTGACTAATGGTGGACTTCTCTTCCTCCACTCTCCCCTCAATTAGTTGCAGCCACACTGCCCACGCTTGTCTGGGCATTTTCACAGATGCTCCAGCTTGTCATTTTGGTCTCTGCTCAAAACGCCGCCTCCGCAATGAGGTCCGTCAGGACCAGCCAGTATATAGACAGAACTAGCACAGCCCGCGACTCTGCTTCCTGGCACCGTTTACCAGTATTGGAAATGATGTTCATGTGTGTTTTTCCACCTTTACTAGGGTGCAAGCCTTCCGCGCTGGGACCTCCGGTGCGCCGGTTGGAGAGCCCAGCGCCGCAGCAGATGCTCACGCCTGTGGGTTTAGTCCTCGATCAATGAATGAACAGAGATTCTGGCTGGAGAGGGAATGACTTGCCTGGAGCCTAAGTTGGGACTGAAGCCAGAAACGAGGATTCCAATTCCCCGTGTTCTTTCTAGTTCTTCAGCCCTCCTCTCAGCCGAGCTGGCAGAGGTACCACCCAGGGCCAGGGGAGGTGAGGGCAGCACTATCCAGCCTGAGCGTGAACCCGGGGTAGGGAGCCCCTAGCCTCGCCGCTCCCGAGCGGGCGGGCTCGCGGAGCGCTCGGCCTCAGCCAACCCAGCAACTTGCATTTTACTTCCGAAGCCAAGAAGCAGGGCTGGGAGGTGACGCCTAAACGTCAGGCAGAGCCGCCGGGCCAGCGCCGAGCTGCAGCCCCCACCCCGCCTCCTGCCAGGCGGCCCTCCCCGATCGCCCCGGGGAAGCCCCGCACCCACGGGCACCCCGCGGCCTGTGCGCAAGGAGACGCGCGGCGGCGGGGCGCCCCGGGGTGGGGGCTGCGGGGAGAGGCGGGGCGCCGCCGGGGCCTCCCGCCGCGACGGGGCGGGACAATGGGGCCCCACCCCGGCGAAGGCGGGAGGGAGCGACGCTCGGGCCGCGGCGCGCAGGCTGGGCGGCTGCGGGCCGGGGCGGAGCGGGCGGGAGGGGCGCGGTGGGAGCGCGGAGGAGGGAGGAGGCGGCGGCGGGCGGCGGGCGTGCGGCTGGCGGGCGGCTGGCCCCGGGCTTGTAAATAAACTGCGATGCTGTCTCGGGCTCGCCGGCCCGGGTGCCGCCGCCGCCGCCGCCGCCCCGGAGCGCCGCTGCCAGGCTCCCGCCGCCGCGCGCCCTAGCGCCTCCGCGCCAGCCCCGCGCGCTCCCGCCCGCTCCTCGCAGCCCCCGGCAGGCGCCCCGCGGGGTCCCGCGGCCGAGCCGCGCGGGATGTGACCCTCGCGCCCTGCCTGGCCGCCGCGCCCCCGGGGCGTCCGCCGGTGCCAGCTGGGGGTGGGTGGGGAGGGGCGCGCGGATCATGGCATTGGAGCTCCCGGGCTTGCAGCCGCCGCCGCCTGGTCCACGCACCCCAAGCGCCCCTTCTTCCCGGAGCAGCAGCCGAGGCGGCCAAGCGGCCGGCGGGGACGCGGCAGATGGGGCTCAAAGCGCGCAGGGCGGCGGGGGCGGCCGGCGGCGGCGGCGGGGGCGGCGGCGGCGGCGGCCGGGCCGCTAACCCCGCCGGAGGGGACGCGGCCGCGGCCGGAGACGAGGAGCGGAAAGTGGGGCTGGCGCCTGGCGACGTGGAGCAAGTCACCTTGGCGCTCGGGGCCGGGGCGGACAAAGACGGGACCCTGCTGCTGGAGGGCGGCGGCCGCGACGAGGGCCCGCGGAGGACCCCGCAGGGCATCGGGCTCCTGGCCAAGACCCCCTTGAGTCGCCCGGTGAAGAGGAACAACGCCAAGTGCCGGCGCGTCCAAACTTTGATCTACGACGCCCTGGAGAGACCGCGGGGCTGGGCGCTGCTCTACCACGCGCTCGTGTGAGTACCCGGCGGCCCGGGACGCCCTCGGCGGCGGCGCGCGGCGGCGCTCGGGTGCGGGGCGCGGGGCTTGAAAGTGCGGGGCGGCCTTCCGCCGAGTGGCCGCCAGCCCGCCCGCGGCGCGCCTTCCTCCGCTCTGTGCCCTGCCCGCGCTCTCGTCTCTCGTCGTTGGACACCAGGGCTTGAAAGAGTCCAGTGTGGTTCCCGGAGGATCTGGGCTCGGGGCTGCGTGTCTGTGTGCGCGCGGGTGCGCATTTCTGGCCCTGCTCGGGATGCCGGTCTGGGAGTGGTGCGGGTTTTGCCATTAAAGTGGAGACGGAGCAGGTGAAGCGACTCCCCCCCACCCCGCGCGCTGTTTCTGCGGAGGATGGGACCCTTCTCCTGGGATCGCAGCCGAGTTCAGATGATGCTACAGCCTGGAGTTGGAGACGGGAGTGGTGCTGAGCCCGCCGAGGTGCGCGCGCGTGCGGGAGCGCGGGTGTCGGCCGCTTGCCCGGGCTACGCTTCCTAGAGCTCCATCCTGGTGTTGAAAACAGCCTGGTGTGACTTGAATTGGGGGTTTGGTCCAAATCCATGGGTTTCAGTACTTTTTAGGGAAGTTCGTGGAGAGAGAGAGAGAGGAAGAGAGAGAGACAGAGAGACAGAGAGAGAGTGTGTCTGTCTGTCTGACTTGGGCTCTACGTATGGGCGGAGGGGCTGGGGCTTAACCATGCCCGGAGATAGGACCAGCGTTATTAGGGCTGAAAACGCCTCTGTGATTTGGGTCCTGATTTCCCTCAGCTTAACTGCTTCTCCTTTTACTTGGGTTGCCTGGGGTCACAGGAATGCCATGGGTCCTGGACCACAGTTTGCCCCGGGGACCCTTCCCCTAGAAAAGTCTCGGCGCTTATCTGGCTGTGATGTGTGTCTGGAGGGAAGACTGAAGTTGTTTCTGCATCTGCCACGCAGGATAGAAAATCCTCCTGAATTGGGGTGGTGGGGGAGGGGTGGAGAGCAGAGGATGGTAATGGTGGCTTCTCACCCAGGAGGGGATAGCAAGGCTGGCACAGACAGGGCAGGGCACTTCCAGTCACTGCCTCCTGCCGGGGCCTTAGTCATCCCAATGGCAGCTGCTTGGGAGCCTCTACACAGGCGGTTTGGATGGGGGTTCGGCCTTGACCTTGACCTGCCTTAGGTCTTGAGCGGTGACTTCCGCTCTGCCCACCTGGTCCCCGCCTGAATGACTGATGTGGTTGAAGGAGCGCTGGGAAACCTGGAGGGACCACCTGCCAGTCTTACTTGGTTGCAAGTGTTTTTCCAGGTTTGGCCACCAGGTGGGGGCGTCTGCTCAGGACCTCAGTTAGGCAACAGGTTTCCTCGGAGATTTCTGAAGCCTGAAGAGGGTGCTTCCTGGAAACCGAAGAACCAGCTGGAAGGAGGAAGGAGGAGGGGAATCCAGCCAGGACTTGGGGATTTGGGTCGTAGCATCCACATCCGAATGTGTTTTCAAGTGTTCATGGTTGGCCAGAGGGGTGAGCCATTGTGACCTTTCCATCTGCTTTCTTCAGGTGGTAAGATGGGATTCAAATAGAGTCATTTTGTCTCAAACTGTGCTTAGTAAAAATGAAATAAGACGAATGCTCAGCCACGTGGCACTAAAAAGGCACAGGAGTCATTCGAGAACACATGAACATGCAGTCATGTAGCCTGTGGCATGTAAATGGCTTTCACATGCTGACTGACTTCCACAGGTGGGGGCCCCACTGGAGCTTGAAGGTGCGTCTGTCTCCTCCTCCCTCCTCTCCTCGCCGGCACCCCAGCCTGCCTCTCCCAGTCTGCAGAGAGATTGGGTAAGGTCTGTAGTTGACAGCTTTACCCTTGTACGATGATCCCATCACCTCCAAGTGTGTTCGCAGTCTCCCTGCCTTGTAGCCTCACTTGCCTGGAGATCATGCAGGAAAATAGAAGGTGGGGGGGTAGGGGAGAGGGGGACACCTACCAGGCATGTGCATGCGGACAGATCGCTTGCTTCGTTCTCACCAGGTGAGGTGAGGCTGCTGTTCTGTTGAAAACTGACTCACGTCCGTGTTCTCTGTCCATGCACGGGCGAGTGGCCCGCCGGACCTCTGCACAGCTCTGCTGCTGTGGATACTGTCGGGTGAACTTGGATATGCTGATGTCTCTTGGAGAGTCTGATTTCAGTGTTCTGGATCTCTCCTCAGCAGTGAGAGAGAAGCACTATTTTAATGTGTGTGGAATCTCCAGACTTTTCCATAGCAGCAGTACCATTTAGCATTCCTGCGAGCGGTGTGCACATTTTGCAATTTCTCCTTATTCTCATCAACACTTTCGTTGCCTTTTTATTTTATTTTTTTTAAAGAATAGTCATGTCTTAGCATGCCCTGGTGGAGTTGTGGTTGGCTCAACCTGCTCCGGCCGAGCGCAGTCCATGTACATGCCAGGGACTTGGGTTTGCATACTGGGGCCCTGGGGTGGGGAGGGGACAACCAAGATGAACAATTAAGTAACAATAAATATGGATGCTTCTTTTTCCTTTCTCTTCCTTCCTGGCTGCCTGCTGCCCACCTTCATTCCTGCCTGTACCTTTCCTTTAAAAAAAATAGCCATGCCAGCAGGTGTGAAGTGATGTCTCATTGTGTCATTGTGTAATCAGTGGTAAGAACACCGTCTTTCGAATCACCTGAGTTTCACCCAGCTCTGCCATTTTCTTGCCATGGGACCTAGAATTTTGCTCAGCTTTCCTGATTTGGGGTCTTTTTATTTCTAATCTTGAGATTGCAACGTCTGTCTTTTGGGGGTGTTGTAACATTTATCTGAGGTGACGGATATAAAGCATCTGCACATGGCATTGTGGAAGCCCGGGAAACATTGTCTCTTCTTTTCCTCCTCTCTCATCATGTTTAACCTGCCTTCTGCTCTCACCCTTGTGAAATCTGCGTGCCCTTCTCTTTCTAATGATCTCATGTTTTTACTTTTCATGGTCCGACTCCTTGCCTTCCTCCCGCCTCTCTTCCTTACGACATCTCTAAACCACTCAAGCAGCATGAAGAAGCCAGGCCAGGGCTTGGACAGCAAGCCCCGTGAGCAGTTCTGCCCACAGCAGTGAGTCAGCACACGGGGAGGACCTGGGACCCAGGTGCATGGCCTTTCAGTGGTCCAGGGAATGGACTCAGGTCAAGTGGTCCTTGTCAGGGCTGAAAAGGAGGGCGCACAGTGTCTCTCTTTCACAGATGAGTCACAAGTTGTGAGAAGTTATGCTATTTCCCAGGGTCTCAAAGACATTTCAGTGACAGAGCTGGGACCCCACTGGAGTCCCCATCTCTGTGGTGCTATCTTCGCCATGTTCTGGGGGCCAGTGAGGACAATGCAGAGAGGGGACATGGGAACTGCCTTCCTGGTGGGGTCCTTCAGAGCTAAGATGCCAACAGGCTCAGGAGAAACCCGTGTGGGGGTCATGCCTTGAGCAGCATGGCTTCTCCAATGTTGGCGTATGTGTAAGCCGCTAGGGAAAAGCTTCCTTAGGAGAAATGTGGCAGACTCACCTGAACAAGTCATTCAACTTTCAGCACTGAGGGAACCTGGAAACCTGCAGAATGGGAGAAAATATTTGCAAACCACGTATCTGATAAGATATATGAAGGACTTATGCATCCAATGGTAAGAAAAAGAAAGAATCCAATTCAAAAATGGACAAAGGACCATAACAGACTTTCTTCCAAAGCCGACATGCATGTCCAACAGGGACATGAGACGGCGCAACGTCAGGAATGAGCTGGGAAGTGCCAATCAAAACCACCCTAAGGTATCACCTCTCACCCCTGAGAATGGCTTTTCTGAAAAGACAAGAAATGGCAAGTGTTGGTGAAGTTGTGGAGAAAAGAGAACCTTCGTACACTGTTGGTCAGCATGTAAGTTGGAGCAATCACTATGGAAACTAGCATGGAGTTTGCTCCAAAAATTGAAAGTTGAACTACTTTATGATCCAGCACTTTCGTTCTGGGTATTCAGAGATGAGATCACTGTCTTGAAGACCGTGATCCGCCATGTGCATTGCAGCCGTCAGCGTCAAAAGATGTGTGACAGGCAGGACGTGGAAGCAGCCTGCCCTCCAGCCAATGAGCGGACAAAGACGGTGTGATATCCGTTTCTATATGTAGGTGTATATATATACGTGATGGAATATTGCAATACATGTGTGATGAAATAGCTACAGAAAAAGGAAGAGCACGCCTCCATGGCAGCCTGAACGCCTGGCAGCGTGATGCTGAGTGAGACGTGGCAGACGGAGAAAGGCAGATACTGCGCAGCTCTCTTACGTGGCATCCGAGAGAACTGCAGCATCGGGCTGCCGGGTCCTGGCGGATGGGGGAAGTGGGGAAGCTGTTGAAAGGGTACAGGCCTTCAGACTCAGGATGAGTTAAGCTCAGGGACTCGCGTGTACAGCGCGGTGACCGCAGTGGCGTTCTCTGAAGTTGCTGAGAGTGCAGATCTTAGAATTTCGCACCACGGACACACGCGGAAGGTAACTGGGAGGTGTCGAATGTGCTTAGTGGCCTCAGTGTATCTGCGCATCAGCTCACTGCGTTCTGCTCCTCAAGTTCTGCTCCTCACGCTTGTACCCTGGACGTGTCAGCTGCGTCTCAGTGGAGCTGGGAAAACACAATCACACGTGCAGCTCCTGATCTTTGACTCAAAAAAAATAACAAAAGATACCATTTAAGAAAATTTGAACATGGACTCCATGGTAGGTCCTTTTAGTGCTGATTTAGTGATGAGGTGTTAGGATGTCTGCAAGTTACTTCCCATGGTCAGTGCACATGAGGAGTGCGTGCGGGTGTGTGCATGTGCGTGTGCATGTGTGCGTGTGCGCACAACACACAGGAAAAGAGAAGGAAGCACATTTCCCCAGTGTTAACAAATGGAAAATCTAGGTGAAGAGTTTATACATGGGTATTATTTTATTCTCAACTGATTTTCTTACATGAAAGTGAACACATTTTAAAGTAAGGCTGAATGCACACAAACGCAAGCAGGCACACAAAGCAGATGCACGTACTGATGACAGATGCAGCCTGAAACGGATGCTGTCAGTCAGGGAGAGAATGGCATCATCCCTGGGTGCTTCCAGCATGAAGCCAGGCCTGAGAACTGTTAGCTGAGCTGAGGAGGCTTTTGGAGACGCATGAACTCTGTAGAGATGGTCTCAAGGTGCCTCTCTGCATTGAGTTTTGAGCGGGTGAAGAGAAACACGGTGGAGAGTTTCTACCTGATGTGCAGGTCATGCATCGCAAGGCCACACGTGTTGCGTGAAGCACCACACCTTGTGCTGGGATATTGAGGGAGAGGATGGAAACAACTGTGTTTGAGTAATCTAGCAAATGCAATAACAGAATGCAAACGAGGGACCGAGGTACACAGAAGTGGGGAGGCACTGCCGTCCTCCTGTGTGGTGTTGAGAAATACTCCAAAGTAGGTTAACTGCTCAGGATAAGACCATCTACCATTTACCCAAAGGACAGCTTCTGCTTGGAGAACTGAGTTAAGTTCAATTCAATGGACTCTTCAGTTGGGAATTTCCCCCCTTTAACCTTGAATCTTAAAACATGTCTGTCAGTGTTGAAGGCTCATGAATCAAGACTCACCCTACAGCATTTTCCAAAGGACAGGTCCTGCTCCCTTTTTTTTTTTTTGGCCAGGTCTTGAAGTTCTGATAGCATGCACACAGGATTTGTTATGTCTTTTAACAATAGGATGGGGTAGAGGGGAGCCCGGGAAAGTCTTTTATGGGAACTGAGTCAAAACCCATGTAGACACCTGACGATGAGGTTCTGGTTGGAGGAGTGGCTCTGGACACCTGTGGTTTGTCCTTCGTGTGTTGGATGCGCTGTTAGCTTCTGTAACTGTGGTTCGGATGCCTCACTTTGCAAAAGGGGCATTGCCATGTATGGACTTGACACGTTTCTTTCCGTGTGGCATCGGGAGCCCATTCACGGTATAACTTAGCATCTCCGTCTGCAGCTCGTCAGCTTCCATGTACAGTGATCACCTTTTGGGCTAATGAAGAGAAATGATTTTGATATAGCAGAGGTTTTAGGTGTCACCACTAGTTTTGCAGGTGTCGTCGATGTGAATCAAATCTCACTACATGGTACCTGGTGCCTCAGTCAGATTGTAGCCCATTGGACAGAGTTTTCATTCTGTGGCAGAGGAGGGTGAAATGTTTTCTTGGGAGAAAACGTGAGCTGTAACCCAGGACAAGATTAACAAGATTGCTCCTTGCCTGTAGTTTAGGAATGAATGTTTGTAAACACTTGGCACCTGGCTCTCTGGAGCCGCTGCGAAGACCTCAGGGCTGGACGGTCCTTTCCTCCTCTCCTCCCTCCCCTCCTTCAAGAGACAAAACTCATCTGACCCTGTTGGAGTTAACAGTTGAGTTGGGGCATCAACATATCAGTAATACCCAGCATTTTAGATCATTTCATAGTTTGTCCCGTCTTGGGAGCCCCACCAGGACACCTTCTTTGCATGTACAGTAATCACATCTGTTAAAACAGGCTCCTTCCTACGAATCTCCGAGTCTGTTTCCTAAGTCAGTGTTGCATCTGAGGAGCAGGTGACCTTTTGCCAGTGACCTTGAGACTCTTTGTAAACTTGTCATTGCAGGTTAAGTCCACCTCGGCCTTCATGAACATCGTTGGGGCTAGAGAAGAGGGTGAAAGGTTGTCCAACATGACTTGAAAAAATGCCGAGTTGGCGCATTTCCTGCAGGCCTGGCATTGGTACTGGTGGAAAAGCACTTCACTCCATCACACTGTCTATCTCCCTACTCCTGCCCTTTCCTCAGATCCCAGCTTTTGCTTTGCCTCACTCCACATGCAGGGGTGTGGGAATCTGCTCCACCTGCTGATGTCAGTCCAAACAATGCAACCGACGGGCCTCTGGAACTTGGTCGATTACAGAAAATCAGAGACCATCAGGGCTGGAAAGAACTGAAGAGAAGACAGAACTGTGACCCAGGGCAGTTAGAAACTCGGGTCTCGGGCTTCAAACCAGATTTTCTTCCATGACTGCCTTCCATTCAGCTACACGGGGCTTCCCCTTCTGTCCTCCAGGCTGAGAGTAACAGAACACGCGTCCCCTGAGTTTTTCTGGCTTAGGCTCTAGAGCATTCTGGCAAATGAACCGAAGAAAGAGTAGAGCCGGGTGTAGGCTGATGCGGCCCCAGCACAGACTTCACTTGGCCTCTTGCCCATGAGGGCTCCTCTGCCCGCTGAAATTCCCAGGGCCCGGATCCCCCTTTCTCTCTCCCCCCTGCGCCTCCAGTGCTCCCCAGGACTCCTGCAGAATGACCTGTGTGTTAGTGGTGAACGTCATGTAATATGTACAGATGTTGATTTCCACTGATGCACACTTTGGATCTATTCATGTTAGAATGCAATGTTCCTCGAAATTTAAGATAATAATAAAAAGAAGAGCCTTTGGTCTCCATGAGCTACACTGTGAGCTGGAGTCTTCAAAACCATCATGTTAAAGATAC
>RJWH01007284.1:0-42062 GCA_004363575.1 Solenodon paradoxus | reverse complement strand
GATGGATGGATGGATGGATGGATGGATGGATGGGTTGATGGGTAGATGGATGGCGGATGAGTGGATGGTAGGTGGATGGATGGTTAGATGGATGGGTGGTTGGATGGATGGTGGATGAATGGGTGGGTGAATGGATAGATAGATGGATATGTGGATGGGTGGGTGGATGGATGGTGGATGGGTAGATGGATGGGTAGATGGATAGATAGATGGACAGGTGGATGGGTGGGTGGATGGGTGGTGGATGGGTAGATGGATGGGTAGATGGATAGATGGATGGGTGGTGGATGGTTAAATGGATGGTTAGATGGATGACTGGATGGATGGATGGTGGATGAGTGGATGGGTGGATAGATGGATGGTGAATGGTTAGATGGATGAGTGGATGGGTGGATGAATAGGTGGATGGATGGATGGGTGGTGGATGGTTAGATAGATGAGTGGATGGGTGGATGAATAGGTGGATGGATGGGTGGATGGATAGGTAGATGGCTGGATGGATGGGTGGTGGATGGGTAAATGGAAAGATGTATGGAGCATAGGTATGTGAGGGAGAAAATTACCTGCTTTCTTAGCTCCATGGGTGGTATTTTTAACTCACGATATAACCCAGATACATCCATGAGTATATCAAGGTGACTTCCCAAAAAATGCCCCTGAAAATTCTAGTGCTATTTCAAGCTGATATTTTCTCTTAACTTTCATGTCACTTATTAATCTGCCAATAACTACACCGAAAGTACAAGTAGCCTGGAGGGTGACAGCCATGTTACTTAGTTCAAAAGCCTTCCTAGGGACTCTGAAGACTTTGAAAGTGCTTGTCGCTCTTTATTTCCTTGCATTTTTGCTTAATCCTGGTTCCGGGAGGAAAGACGATGAGAAGACTCATCATGAGCTTAGCAGAATGTCAGTTCTTTCGAATAAAAAGGTCACATCAGACCCTGTGCTCTGCTCTCGTATTCTTAAATGCCCTAAGAAATGGGTGTTTTCTTGAGCTGCCCTTTGAGACATCGGTTCCCTCTAACACAGCCCCAGCTTTTGCCAATAAACACCTGACTCCTTGCCTCTCTCTGCACAGTGAGCTTATTTGCCTCCCTTCCGGTGCTCTTGGCAAAGTCACCAGAATTCCTTATCAAACGTGTCCAAGATGCAGACAGGACTCAAGAGACCAGAAGCTAAGAACTGAAAAATTACAATTCAGATTCCTAAAATAATCATTTCAGTTTCCATAAAAGATTTCCCCACTGGAGTCATTTTCACTTGAGCTTTGTCCGGCACCATTAAGCAATGTTCTCTCTGCTCACAAGTTACAAGGAGCTCAAGTACAGATTCAGTAACACAGATGCAGTCTGCTTGTATCACATGTCTCTGCCATTTCCTGCAGGGGAGCCCAGATTAACACAGCCTGCATTAGCCTATCAACATGGAGATGCACGAAAATACCAGAGACCCGGGTCATCAGCTGATAGAAGATCTTTCTCAGTTCTCAACTGGAGGAGAAAATTTCAGGATTATAGGATTCTATTTCATGAATGCTAGTTCCTGACCTTGGGTAAGTTCCTTAATGATTCTAAGCCAGATTTGTTCATGTGTAAAATGGAAAGAAAATACACTCATCCCTAAGTTATTGTAAAGATTCCTTCATTCAATGAACAGTTTGAACACCTACTTACTCTGTGTAAGGCTTAAGGGGATCAGAGTTAACACAGAGTGTATGAGGTCTGGAAGCTCACAGGAGAGACCTTATAGACCAATCATTATAATACAGGAAGAGCTGATGCAGCAGGTAAGACAATGGACTAGTCAGTTTCTCCAGCTTGGGCTGAAATCTTGCCTCCACCGTTTCCCCATTGGATGACACTGAGGACATTACCTGACCTTTCTGAGCCCTATCTTCTCCATGGAGGTAATGAGACCTTTCTCCTGATCTTATAAGGACTAAATTTGATACTACTTGACGTGTCTGGACAGGAAGCGTTGTAAGAAACGCAAGCTGCTCTGTGCACACATAAGACAGGCAGTGCATCTGATGGGCAGAAGGCACACTATCAACGCTACTATGTTTCCATGTCTACATTATCGCCTTCAAACACTTCTGCAGAGAGTTAGAAATGGTCCCAAGATCTTAGTGATGAAACACTAAGAGAAAATTAACCTGAAAAAGTTTGTATCTTGTTCTTCCGAAAATCCAATCCCCCCAACAAAAGTGTTCCCTTTCCCAACAGTTACAGTAAAAAGTCCTTGCATTTCCTTTGGCTCTGATTGATCCAACTTGAGTGAGGATGTTTTCATTGGCCAGATCCGGGTCATATGCCCACCTCCAGTGATAGGAAAAAAATCAAACCCATCTGAACCACCTTCCCTCAAAGGAAAATAGTGGTGTTATAACTCAAAAGGGCATCGTGAACGTAAACAGGTAAAAATTGCAAATACCATCTGAACTTGTAACTGTGCTTTGTGTAAGCATCCGGAGAATACTGGAGAACCTACTCAGAAGTTAACCAACCTCAGCTGATTGCAGCAAGGGTAAAAAGACCCAGAAATACCAGTGTGGCAGCTCATAATATGACATGTCTCCTGCTGATCACACAGCATTTAACCTCAAGAGCACCAAGCCTCCAAGTGTGTTTGTCCCTGACAAATGTGAGGCATGGTTTACAAAAACTAGTAGACAGGACTGTGACTCACAAAATGAAAAAAGTAAACAAGAAACACAATTTGATATCATTTAATAAAAGATTGGTTTCCACCACTTCTCCTGGGAACCTCAGGACATTTCCCTTCCACTGACAGTTATTATCTCTACCTTTATTGAACAAAGGCATCGGAACACAGCTGCTGAGGCTCAGTAACGAAAATCATTCTTTTATTAATAAGACTGTTATTAGCAGGGGGGAAAAATCCATGTTTGGGGGTTTGCACTGAAGTTACAGGCCATTTTGGAGAAATATGGCTGACTAGTGCCAACATTATTTCAGGCAATTTCATGATCAAATGTCCTATTAGGTTGTTTAAAAATTTTATAGAGACCGTAAATCAGAACTCTTTTCTATTTGCCCTAAATATTTAGGTGCTACAGGGAAAGCAGATCAAATTAAAGGGTATTGTGCACATTTTTTACTGGGGTCTCCCAGGGATATAAATCATTCCACTTGCAGAATGGAGCTCTTCAGGAGACATGTTTGTGAAAACAACCATTAATACTCCTCCCACATTCTCATTAAAGGGGCGATGTGGGTGACAGCAGCTGAGCCAGATTCCTCCCATCTTCAAACGGGGTACCACATGCCAAGATTCAAAGGATACTATTCAAAGTTTCTCCTATCCCCCTAGAGAATAGGAAGAAGTTTTGAGCTACTTGATTCCATTGTTAAAGCCACAAATAATACCATGGGATGAGAATCTGAAGGAGACGAGGAAGAGATGCTGGAAGGAACCCTTTCTTTGAGACACAGAGGATGCACACCTATCAAACTTAAAGATGCATAGCCCCTGCTCTAGCAATTTCAGCTTAGAGATTTAGCCTACTGATCTACTCTCACGTGTGCAGAGAGATGTTCCAGGGTACCGAACGCAGCCCTGGCGAGAGTAGCAGAAGATTGGACACAATCCAAATGTCTTTCACTACGACTGATTAAATGAATTATGATGCCTCCAAATGGAAAACAATGCAGTCATTAAAGAGAATAAAATGAGTCTAACTGAAATGAAATGAACTGCCTCTCAGATATGTCGTTAAATAGGGAAAAGGAAGGTCAGAAGAATGAGCAGAGGAGGGGATCACTGAATGTTTTTTTAAAATGTATGCAAATAACTCGTGCATACAGAGACTACCTCTGAAAAAAATCTCAATATTTGCCTCTGTGGAAAGACTCAGAAAACTCACCTTAATTTTACTATTAAATCCTTTAGTACTACATTTTGAAGCGTCTTCCATATGTAATTGCATCTGCAATTTTTTAACTAAATATTCTAAACATAAAGAAACAGGGTGTCTTCCAACAAATCTAGAGAGAAATATGAACTCTTTTTTGAAGAAATTTTAAAGCTATTCAGACCTCAACAAGAGCTCTGTAAAAACAAGAGATGCACATTGTTTCCTTGGAGGCAGTGAGAGATTAGATTACTACTCCCAACTCTTTCTGAACAAATGAACAGTCTTGTACCTTTGCAGTCTCCCCTGCAGCAGGTGTGCTCCTGCTGATCCATTGATGTTAGTCTTGGCCAGTGATGGGCTAGAGCTGGTAGTGATAGTGGATGTGATGTAAGGAGAGGCTTTAAATGCGCCTGCGTGAGTTAACTTGATCTCTTGAGCACTTCTTCCATCCATTGTGAAAATATCAAAGGCTGGGGAGCCATTGGCCTCAAAATGAGGAGTCAAACAGAGCACACCTACAGCCTGGGATCAAGCTAAGTTTATCCAACAGAACCCTATACATCCACAGCCTGCCTGCATGCAGACCTGTTAAGTGAGAAAAATGGGTTTTGTTGTCAGCAAAGATGTGAGGGGATGTATGTTATGCAGCTCATTGCTATCATAACTGACTAATACAGACAGAAACGAGTTACTGCCTTTGATATTCTCCCACCGCCACTAGGAAATTGTTACAGGTGAACCTCAACCCACGTTCGACTGTGAGCTCTTCAATGACAGGAAAAATGTGTTATTCATCCCCACGTCCCCATTCTTCTGCCAATGTCTGCCACAGACTTTGAAAACTTGAAAAAAAAATCTTTTCTGTCACTGCATCTAATGCTGCCACCTCTCTCCACCACATCACATTACTGACTTCAGATCATCATCACAATCTGGAATTCTCCTGCTCCTTTGTTAGCTCATCTCCCTCACTGGAATATAGAATCCCTGGAGGAAATAACCAGTGAGTGGGGAAAATGAACATATAACGTTCTTACTCTGATTTGCATAAGCACTCACACACCTGTTTTACCACACTCCAAATTTCTTAGCTTACCCTTCAGGGCCTTCCAAAAGCTGCTCCCAAGCTGTTCCCAGTTCTACCCTCCTTTGTTCCGTTAGGCAACATTATGCAATTTTTACTGTGTCCCACCTGGTACTCACATTTCCTGACCATCTGTGTGATTTTAGATTAAGTTCAGCCACGAATAACTGTTAAAACTCAAAACTACTCTGACCTAAAAAGATAAAAATATATTATTTATCTCATGTTTAGAGGTCATCAAAATACAACTGGAAAGCTAATCCATGGTTTCAGTGGAACTGCAGTCTCTCAGCTTTTTTTCTTTCCTAAACTCACCTCACGTGCCAGGGAGGCTGCTGGTGCTCCATTCATTGCACTTTAGTTCCATTCATTAGAGAAGTCGCAAGCTGGAAGAAGCATGCTTCCTCCCTATAAGGACTCTTATCCTTCAGAAGGCTCACTCAGGCTTGATCTCACAATGGTTAGGGAGAGTGCCAAGAGGTTCAGGCCTCTGGAGGCCGAGGCTCAGAATGAGTACCATGTCACATACATCACATTGTATTGACCAATGCTAGTCACAAGTCCAACTGGACTCCAGGATGTGGAAAGAGACTCCACCACTAAATAGGAGAGGCTACTAAGTCACATGGCAAAGGGATGCACGTGCAGGAAGGGGAATAACTGTGGCACTGTTGTCAGCAATATTCCAAAGAACTGCAGTCCTTACTCTGGAGGGGATGGAATATGATAGACCCAGTTAGAAATCAGGGATTCCTTGCTGTGGAAGCAGAGGAGAATGGATACTGGGGGACAGCTGGCATTCTCTGTGAAACCAGCTTTCAAAGTCCAGTAGAAAACGCACTTCCTCCTCCAGAAAGCCTTCCTTGAATCATCGAGCTAGAATTCTGAGCACCAAAGACCTTTACTTGTGTGTTTTGTGGCCCTGGCATATCCACCCATAGAGGGAGGCTGGTCTGATGACTATGCAGGTGACGGAAGGTGAGCCCTTGGCCATCCTTGGAAGCCACGAGAAGTTAGAAATCCACCTCTGCTAATGTCCTAACATTTCTACCAAAACAAGCACCTTTATCATTTGAAAGTAATAAATCTCTTCAATAAATTGCAGGAGTATGCCAACGGTAAGGAAAACAAAAGCAAAAATAAACAAATGGGACTACATCAAACTAAAAAGTATCTGTATGGTGAAAAAAAGTCACAAAACCAAAAAAACAACTTATTGAGTGGCAGAAGATATCTGCACATCATACATTAGACAAAGGGTTAGTATCCAGATATATAAAGAATTCAGACACCAGCACCACAAAAAACAAAGACAATTCCATCAAAAAATGGACAGAAGACCTAAAGAGACACTTTTCCAAACAGCACCCACAGATGGCCAATGGGCACATAAAAAATGCTCAACATCACTTTATTATTAGAGAAATGCCAATCAATATCACAGTGAGGTATCAACTTACACCGGTGAGAATGGCCTACATCAAAAATGTTGACTGGCGTGTGGAGAAGGAACCCACTTTATGCAGTTGGTAAGAGTGTAAATTTGCGTACCCTCTATGGAAAGCAGAATGAATATTCCTCAAAAGTTAGAAAGAGAGCTACCATATGATCCATCATTTCTACTACTAGGTGTTTACTACTGACTATAGAACTAATTCAAAAAATATCAGCACACAGATGGCCAACAGGCCCATGAAAAGATGTTCCTACTCCCTGACTCTCAGGGAAATGCAAGTCAAAACAGCAATGAGATATCACCTCACACCTGAGAGACTGGCTGTTATCCAAAACTCTGGAAACAACAAAAAGGATGTGGAGAAAAAGGAACACTTTCACACTGTTGGTGGGAGTGCAAATTGGTACAACCCCTATGGAAAACAGTGTGGAGACTTCTCAAAAAGTTGAATATGGAAATCCCATATGGTCCTGTCATTCACTTCTGGGTGTTTGCCCAAAAAATTAAAAAACACTCATTCGCAGAGATTTATGGATCCCCATGTTTACTGCAGCCCTATTCACAGTGGCTAAGAACTGGAAACTACCTAAGTACCAACGTCAGATGAATGGATCAAGAAGATGTGGTCCATATACACAATGGATGCTACACATCCCTTTCATTTGAATCAACATGGATGGATCTAGAGGGGATGATGCTAAGTGAGATAAGCCAAAAGAAGAAAGATAGAGACCAGATGACCTCACTCATAGGTGGAATGTGAATAGACAAAACAAAGGAACAGTAAAAAACCAACCCTTGGACACTGGCAACAGAACTGAGGTGACCAATAGGGAATGGGATGAGGGTGGGGGTGAGGAGGATCAGAAGTGGTGGCAGAGCCCACTGGACAATGGTGAAGAACACTTGGTGATGTGGTGAAGGGCAGGGTGTGTTGACATGTATCTTAGGAATAGGGAATCCTAATATGGGGAACCTACACATGAGTTTATTTTAATTGGTAGAATAAAAGTTACTGCAGTTTAAAAAAAGATTATCAGCACCCCTATGTTCACAGAAGCATAATTCATAATAACTAAGACATGGAATCCATCTAAATGTCCATCAACCACTGACTGGATAAAGAAGATGTCAAATCTATACTCAAGAGAAAACTACTCAGCTATGAAAAAGAATACAGTCTTGCCATTTACAATAATTTGGATAGAATTTGAGGAGATTATGGTAAATGAAATAAGTCAGAAAGAAAGAAAAATACTCAGTAGTTCCACTCATTTGTGGAATATAAAGGGGTTAAAAAAAAAAGTGAGTAAATACAACACAAAAATAATCCCAGACTCTGAAGCAAAAACTGTGGGTAAGGGTGGGAGAGCAGGAGGACGAGGGCAGAAACTCCAGGTACAGGGGCCAGTGGAGAGTGGGGAAGGGGCTGGCTCTCTGGCGGTGGGTGTGGGCGAGACACACATCGATCAGAGTGTGAATCTATCCTCTTGAAACTTACAAAGTATTGTAAACGAATGAAACTTTAACAAAAATAAAGATGATATTATGAAACATACTACATCTAATCTTTAACTTCTCAGTATATGTTCCATGACATTAACACCATAGGAAACTACCATTAAGAGAATTAATCGAAGCATGCCTGAAGTCTTAAAGAAATGAACCAACGAGTGACTGTCGGGCGTATGGAATTGTTACTTTTGTTCTCAGCAATACACCAGGGGAACATCCTGGATGCAAATGTAAGAGGTCAGTACTAAAATCGAGAAGAAATCCCTTAGCATCCAGCATGAATAGATAGCTCTCTACATTCCTTGTCACAGAGGGTGTTGAGACTAGTTCACACGGACGCGTTGGCATTTTCTTTCTCCCTTTGTATACTTTTTCCTCTCAGTATGACTGGAATATAAATCAGGAGCCTAGAGTCCTTCTGGTTAACAAGATTCTCATTTGGGAGGCTGTAGCTTAGGAGTTTATTAAAAAGAGAAAGAAAAGCTTCTTCTATTAATATTTCCCACCAGCTGCCAAGCTGGAGAGGAGGGAGGGCATGGGGTGCTGGCACAGAACAGGACCATTAAGGGAAGAAAATCTGTAAAGAGTAAGAATTCTTGGTCCGCGTCTCTGCCAGGTGATACATGAGCAGAAGTTCAACCTGCAAAAGAAAGTCTCTGGGGAGGAAGGACATGGAGGAGAAGAGCCTTTCTCTGATCCAGATGGGTTACTGCTGTCCAAAGCACAAGAGGGAGGAGGCCCAAACCGCTGCAGGTGCAGCCAAGCGTTTAAGACTAAACACTCGGACTTTAAAAGCTGGAGGACAGGACGGGTAGCCTCACGCCCAGCCCCCTCCATCAGCAATTACAAGAACCTTACATAGAGCACACATTTTGAGTGGTGAACATACTGCAGAGTTTAGGCTTGTTGACCTATGATGATACGTACCCAAAACTTTAAAAAGTTACTTCTATCAAAAATGCTCAAACAAAACAAAACAAAAATTCTGAGGCTTTAAGTGCACTTAAGACAGTGGCTGGTTGTTACAGAAGAGAAGGGGCAGGAGATTGAATGATGGATGGAAACAAGGATTTGGGTGGTAAACATAACCTAGCATATGCTTATTTATAATGATGTGCATCTGAAATCTAAAGAATGTTATAAGCCTATGTGATGCCAATAAAACAATAGAAAAGAAAAATGAGGGGGAAAGTTTGCATTTGTTGAGTTATCACTGTGTGTGAGCTCCCAAGTGAGCAGCTCACGTTTATTCATTATTTCTACTAATTTCAATCACAATACCATCAAGCTGGAGCTGTTATTATCCCCCGTGGGCCTAGAGACACTGAGGTCATCATCATTTGCCTAAAGTCATTTGGTTAACAAGTGGATGAGCTACCTTTCAAAACCATGTTCTTGGATTGGACAAGCCATCCTCTTAGACCTGTGTTCCATCCTGTCCCTGAGGACCATGACACAGCCAGACCCTATCACAGAATCATCTCTCCCAAGATACAGGAAGGATAATGCAGTCTTTTTCACTGAAGAGCTTTGAGAAAGGACAAAGAGCCTTCAAAGATAAATTAATCAACAACAATAACAGTATGAGTTGGAGTAATTACATTGTGCCAGACACTGTGCTTGAATACAGATTCTCCCACTAAGTCCTCAGACATAAGGATTATTGTCCTCATTTTACAGATGAGAAAATAGAGGCACAGAGAGGGTACATTACATGCCCAGGATCTTGCAGCCAAGGAGAAGCAGAGCTGGAATTCAAGTCTCAGAATCCCTGTGTGAGGCCAAAGAGTGAGCCCATTTCCCATGCTGGGGTGCTCTCTAAGACTGGGTGATTTACTTATTCACTGCTTCAGATATGCCATCATTCACTGTGTTTGAGTGCTTGAATTTTTTTTAAATTTTGAGATGGGTGGAGTGGGGACTAAAAGGGAAACTTTGATGTTTCTATTGGACTCAAGGAGAACAATAGCTGAGATGAAAAGAGAGTAAAGAAGGGAGAATATGAGGTACATATAAAGGTTCATTGTAGGATCAGTTAATATCTTTGAGAAGGAAGTCAGCTTGGAGGTCTCTAACTATGAGCGGGGTCAGTGGAAGAGGGGATGGAGCTGGCAGGGGGAGAATGCAGAAAAGAGAGAAGAATAGAAGTTTGAAGGGTGGAGCCAGGACCATTTGTGATGCTGGGGGAAGGCAGGTCTCAAGCCACCAGGAGCAATGGATTCAGAACACAAGGATTCGATCCCAGCTCCTTTCCATGTTCATTCCAGTTGCTTCAAAATCCATTTCTCCCTCTAATCTTTGATTTCCTCTAATCTTTTATTCCCTCTCATGGGGTTCTTGTGAGGATTAAATGGGAAAATGAATGCAAGTCTTGGCAAGCCGCCCTACTCCATCTATGCTCTATCCGAGGTGGTTATTACAAGAATGCATCCCCAGGTCTTTGCAAACCTGGGATTGAAACAGAAAAGGGGGAAGTTCATGGTAATAAATGGAATAATAAGAAAAATAATAACAATGTGTTCATATATATACAAGCTATCTATTATGCATAAAAACAACCCCAAAAATCAACAATTTAAAACAATAAACATTTTTCATCCCACAGTTTCTGTGGATTGGGATTCTGAATTTAGCTTATCTGGGTGTCTCTGGCTCAAGATCTCTCAAGAAATTTCAATTAAGCCATCAGACATTGTGGTCTCATCTGAAGGCTCAACCACTGGGGAGTGGGGTTTGATTTCCTTCCAAACCCAATTACATGGTTGGTGTAAGTCTGACCCACCCTGTCTCATGGACCTTGCTACAAGACTGACTCACAGTAGTTGGTAGTTGGCTTTTCACAGAAGAAGCATTCCAAGAAAGGGTGAGAAAGAACATAAAAGACAGAATTATCTAATCTCAGAAGATAGCCCATCACTTTGCCATATTCAATTAATTCAATTAAGTAAGTGAGTCAGTAGGACAAACTCACCTCAAATGAGAGGGCATTATACAAAGACATAAATAACCCAAAGAGAGTGCAACTAGAGGAGAGAAGGTATTGTATATAGGATGCCTACCACATTGTATATTCAATACGGTATATTCAATTTCAGTCTTCCTATCACCTAATCTCTAACATGCAACCTGCTTTCACACTGAAGATCATGGTGTAAATTGAGTTTTCCTTCCTTCTCGAGAATATGGAATCAAGGTAGAAATGTGGTTTTTAAGCTTTTGGGTGACATAAACACTTACTTAAATAAAATCTTCCTCAACAGATGAATGATAAACATATTTCATAGTCAAAAAATGGAATGTGGTTCAGTCAAAATATGAAAATATGAAAGAATTACTGCAACACCCAACACAGATAACTAGTCAAAACGTTATCCTGAGCAAAAGAATCCTGACCCAGAAGTAAATACCATGTGAGTGCATTGATAGGAAACGCCAGGAAATAAATATCTAATGCATTGTGATATAAAGTAAATCAGTGGTTACCTGGGACAGGGATGGGGGTTAAGGACTAACTGGGAAGGAACAGGTGAATCTTTGGGGTTGAAAGAACTGTTCTGTGTCCTCACTATTGAATTTCATTGAACTGAACTCTTAAAACAGGTGCATTTTAGTGACTAAATTATATCTCAATAGAATTGAAAGGCACTGGGCTTCTTTGGTCACGTTAAAGATATAGAAGTCCATAGCTACCCCACATCCCACTGGTCACCTCTGGTCATTTCCATGCACCCAGTTCCCTCTCTAAGGGATTTACAAGGCAAGCCTGGGAAACTACAGAAATAAAGACAGTTGTCTCCTACATGGGTTTTCCAGGATCTAAAGCCAGAAGTGGAACACTAATTACTAATTACACACACTTCCATGTTCAAGGACATACATAGCTGGTGTCTGGTTCTGAGTGCACCCTCTTACCCCCTCTCTTCACAGAGGGCAATGAGAAGATCTCTGAGTGAAGAGGACACTTCCTGGCACTGCCTCGCTCCATGATTTTAGATGAGAAACTCCTCTCCTGGAGATTCAATTAGATGAAGTCATGGTTTATCAACTGTGTTCCTTCAGGAACTGAGTCTTTGAAGCTCCTGCCCCTGCCATCTGAGGAAAGAGGCTCCCCCTTGTTTGTGTTACCAATTGGGATCCAGCACAAGTTTCTGTTTGACTTTTAAGACATTGTACTGTGGGTAAAATTGTCTCTCCTCAAAAAGATAAGTTGAAATCCTAACCTTCAGTACCTATGAGTATGATATTATTTGGAAAGAGAGCCCGAGTAGAAGCAATCTGGTTAAGATGAAGTAGGAGTAGGGCAAAGCCTATGTACAATATGACTAGGCTGACCACTTGTCCTTGAGACACACACGGGACATGGGATGGCAAAACAGGGACAAGGTTCTGCACTGGTGACTCAGGGGAGGGGAGGAGGCAGAGCAATCCGAGCAGGAGCAGAGCAGCCAGGCCAGCAACAAGTAGGTGTTATGTGATGCTGATCAGAGATCACATAGTAATGACGTCTAGTCTGATGAGACTTCATACAAATGGCCAGGACTGGCTCAAGGAATTTTGTCACCTTAGGTGAAAACCAAATTTGGTGTCCCTAAAAGCCCTGCTCTAGATGTCCTGCCTCAAACACATGCTATTTTAACCACCCCAGAGCCAGAAATGCCTAATAACCAGCCCCGTGCCAGAGATAACCCCACACAGTGCCAGAGATAACCCCCATTGTACTTACCTGCAGGTTGATCACGCTGCAGTGTTCTGTCCCTTAGAGGAAACAGTTACCCATGAGGTTGGGGGGGGATCCTCTTCCCATGCGGCTCCTGTGCCCTCACAGAAGGCGGGAACAGCAGTAGTGACCTTGGCCTGCGCAGCCAGTGCCAGCAAGGGCTGTTTTTAATATGGGGCAAAAAGGGCAGCTGCTTTTGGGCCCCCGCAGCAGACTGGACCCAGGGAAACCCAACTGCCCCTTTTACCCCACATTAAAGATGGCCTTGGTTTATCAAAAATGGGGCAAAATTGACATATTAAAAAGATGGGTCAAATATGGAAAAAAAAAACAAACCCAATGGATCAAGATGAATCAAACACCTGGACATAAGACCCAAAGCCATGAAATACCTAGAATAAAATGTGGGGAAAACACTCAAGAACCTCAACATCTTCTTTGGGGGAGGAAGAGTGACAGCAAAAGAAACCAAAGCAAAACTGAACTGGGACTCTATCAAACTGAAAGGCTTCTGCACAGCAAACCACCACTAATACCACCACCCACAGACCTGGAGAAGACACTCACACAACACAAGTCAGATAAAGGCTGAATTTCTAAAACAAAGAGCTCATACATCTCAACTGTAAAAAAGCAAATGACCTACTCAAAAAAATGGGCAGAAGAGCTGAAGAGACCTTTCTAGAGACGACACACACATGGCTTACAGACACCTGAAGATATGCCCTACGCCACTCATCATCAGAGAAATGCAGATAAAATCTACAATGAGATACCATCCCATACCAGCGAGAACAGTCTATACCAAAAAGACTGGAAATAGCAGAACTCAGAGCGGGTGTGGACAGAAAGAAACCTGCCTACACTGTTGGGAATGTAAAGCGGTGCAACCTCTTTGGAAAACAGTATGGAGATTCCTCAGACAGAGATGGATCTACCACTTGATCCAGCAATCCCGCTCCTGGGCACAGACCCAGAGGACACGAAATCTCAACGCAGGAAAAACATCTGGGTTCCTATGTTCATAGCAGCACAGTTCACCATAGTTAAGACACGGAAACAACCTAAATGTCCATCAACAGATGGTTGGATAAAGAAACTATCGTCTATATACTCAATGGAATTCTTGCCACTATTTAAAAAAAATGAAACTGTGCCCTTTGCTACAATCTGGGTGGACGTGGAGGGAATCACATTGAGCGAAACAAGATACAGGATGGTTTCATTCATATGTAGAATGTAAGGCAATGAAACAACTGAACATACAAATCCCAATAAAAATAACAGGACTCAGGACTGGTTATGGGGGTCGGGGATGAGGGAAAAGGTGGAGGTCAGGGAAACTGGCACTCTCGGGGAGGGTGCGGTGTGAAATAGAGACTCACATGCAATTTCATCCTTCTAAATGGAATTTAGCATGTGAACTGAATAAGTACTACTAAAAGGAAAAAAACAGTACAGTCCCATTTGAAACGGCACATAGGGTCGACCTAAATATGACGGGTATCTTAATGAGAAGGGCAGGCAGGGAGAGAATGCCATGTGACAACAGAGATGTTGGAGTGACATATCTGCGGGCCAGGAGAAGCCAAGGATTTCGGGAAGGGTGTGGAATAGACATCCCTTCTGCCACCAACAAACAGGGAAGAGGGCTGTGGCCGGACCGACGACAATGATGATGCCAAAGAAGATGGCACGACAGAGTCTGATGAATCCAAGCCTGGCACTGCTCTCTGAAGAAAGTGTGGAGGAGACTGCAGGGACGGTGGGGGGTGGGGACCCGGCTTCTCACCACCTGTTACCTGCAGTGAAAGCCTGCCTGACACCCCGGGTTTTCAAGCATAACCGGTGACTCTGCAGAAGAAAACCTGGTTTTAGAAAGTGAGTCTTCATTCTTTCTTTTTCCTCTTTCTGTCTTCCTCTCTCTCTCCCTCCCTCTCATCATCCCTCCCTCCCCGTCCCTCAGCTCTCCCTGTTCCTGGCTTGCTGGTTCCAGCGGTCCAGCCAGCCCCATTCTGCAGAGACCCGCCTTCTCTTTTTGGTGGCTGCATTTCATCCTGTCCCGCGGATGCTCTCAAACGCACTCGGCCAGTATCTACTGGTGGCAATTTACCTTGTTTCCAGTGTGGGGTCACCTTTCCCCATGCAGTTTTATTGTCAGCCTTCGCTGAAAGAAGAGGAATCACCTCCCACTGGGAAAGAGGTATCACTTCCTCTTAGGAAAGGCCAGCATCTCCGCCAGTCCAAGTGGCAGTCACGTGTCGCGGTGACAGCCATCAAAGCTTCCTCCCCCAGGATCCGTGGAGACAGGACCTCTCTGGTCCTGCTCACGTTGGCTTCTCACACCCTAATGCCCTTATAAAACCCCAAGAAGTGAGACCCCAGCCAGCATCTGCGGGTGTGAAAAAATACACTGCACTCGAGCCATTATGAAAACCTGGTAACTCATTAAAACCAGACTAATTACCAACAAACAGCAGGCTTCTTTCACACTCTCAATGTGCCAGCCCCACTGGGAGGAGACGGCCAAATCAACCCCCAAAGGCAGCCAACAGCCTCCTCCATAACCCTGATTGTTCTCTGGGCTAATTAGTTCTCCTTTCTCCATCAGCCGCTGTGCATCAACAAATGAGTGGGCAGTGCATCTCCTCCACTTGATGTACAAGCCTTTCTGTGAATGGAACAATCACGGTGTTGATAATAGTAACGAATATCTTAATATCAAGTCACGGACAATCATCTATAGACTGTACTTATTCAATTCGAAGCCCCACCCCAATGTCTCCAAAAGTTTTCATGAAAAACTAAGTAATAATATAATTTATTTATAAAGCCACCTTCAAATGTAAGCGGCACCCAACTTTTTGGGGGGGCGGGGAGTGGAACATTAAAATGGCAACAAAAAATAGAAGGCAGCTTAGAATCAAATAAATTCAGTCATTTACACAGATGATCCCATTAAATGTTCTGACCCTAATATGAAAATGGGCACAAAGAGCATCAACTAGTTGCCCAATGTCATCAGGAAGACTGAGTGTCCGAGGGTCTATCAGACCACAGTCCCAGATTTAGAATGAAATGGATTGGACCTGACCCACAGGATGAGGGAAAAGGACTTTACTGCCATTATACCCCTGAGATGACTAGTCTGTGTTTCCATGATGTGCTGCCCTGCTTAGAACATCACAGGGACTCAATGAAAAATGTGCCACTTGAGTACAACAACTGGCATTCCTTATAAATTGATTTGGGGATTACAGAAAAATGGTCCTTGGACAAGGCATTGTGATTTGGTGGGAGTAAGAGGATTTGTACTCCACAGGTTGTCAAAGGGGCCAAGTCAGCACAAGGAAAGGCATATGTGCTAAGCTTATCTGCTTTCCATCGTAGGTCAACCCTCCAGGGGTGCGTGGCAACTCAAATGCATATAAAGGACCTAGGGAAAGAAGGTAAGCGTCCCCCCAGACTAAGGAATGGTGTAACAAAATACTTTGTTAGAAATCAGAAGGTACCCAAAAATTCTATCACTCTCCCAAATGAAATGAACACAAAACACGATAATTCATGAAATTATCCAACCTAAGTCAGGGTTTGACTTATTCTGAAGCCAAAGAAACATCGCCGACTTTCCATGAACATAGAAGCAAAAAAGGTCCTCAACAATGGGTAAGTCTATGCATGAACATAAAATGGAAGACTCTGAAGCTATTTAAAAAGTATCACAACTTATCTTTAAGATCATTGAAAGGCATTTTGATAATGAAAGGAATAAAGTCGGTAATAAAGCACAAGATGTAGGCTAATCCCAATTTTTCATAAAGTACGAAACTCTAAGAGCCTAAAAGGGCAGAAAATAGAGGAAGACAGGAATGGTTCTTTCTGGATGGTGAGCATATGAGTGATTTTTACATTTTACCTGGTATAGCTGTATTTCTTAACTTGTAGATCATAAACATGGATTGATGATTTAGATTAAAACTAAGTCAAACCTGTTGCAGTGGTATGTTAATTTAAATAGAAGTTTAGAGAGAAGAATTCAGTCCAAGCACACAGCAAGCTCAGGACAAGATATGAGAAACTTAAAATTCCACCAGCCTGTGACAAATGCCAAAGATTCACTCAGATTAGGTGGGAAACAGACATTGTTGAAAATGGCAGGAGGCCTTAAAATGTCACTCTCCTGTGATGAACACTCATTCCCCCTAAAACTCTGGTATAATATCTTTAGTGTGTCAGTGAAACTCCAGGTATCTGAAAACATCTAAACGCCTGGGACCCAGGAGAAAAAAGCAGCCAGTGTTTGTCTACATTTTCCCATTGAGATGTCATTTGGCAGCCTTGCTAACAACTTTCCCCAGTGTATTTGCTCTTGGCTTGCTCTCTAACTGGGCAATTCTATCTTCCCAAAGACTCCAGGACCAGGTTCGGAAAAGGCACAGGTCTGGAAGTCGGGAGAGGCGGCCCAGCTTTGCTTGTAGGGCTGTGTGATGTTGGGCAAATCCTTCCCTATGGTCTCATCTGGTTGCTTTATTGGGCCCAAGCACTCAGATTCTTTCTCCCAGGAATTTAAAATCTGGAAACCACACCTGGGAATAGAGATGCATTCATGGTAGAACTCAAGAGACATCAACCATGAATTCCCCCTGCTGTTGAGCTCCCCAAAGCCATGCTGGTATTTCTCTTGCTCTACAAACTCTTCCTTCATTTCATGATATCCCCTACTAGCCCATCCATCAATCACTGGTTTTCCTTGTGTTAATCAGGGTCCTTTTCTGTC
This sequence comes from Solenodon paradoxus, assembly GCA_004363575.1. Taxonomy (NCBI): domain Eukaryota; kingdom Metazoa; phylum Chordata; class Mammalia; order Eulipotyphla; family Solenodontidae; genus Solenodon; species Solenodon paradoxus. Next base: position 24,636 of record RJWH01007284.1, on the reverse strand, counting down.
ACTTGGGACCAGGTGAATCTGGCTATTATGGCTCCAATGAAGGAGGTCCTTCCTGCCCAACAGGAAGGGAATTGGTCAGTCAAGCAAAGGAGCCGGACCCACAGGGAAAGACTGCCACAGAGAAAAGCGGTCATCCTTGCGCTAAGAGGCAAGGGACCCAGTAGGACAAGCTGTCACATTCACTAAGGATTCTCAGCCAGCCCAGCCAAGCTCTCTGCATCTCCAGGCGTGAATCTCCTTGGGTGAAGGAGTAGAAAGGAGTGAAAACGAACATGATGGGAAGTCTGTGTCTCCCAGCTTTCCACACTGATTGACCGCGTGCCCACCTGCAGCCACACCCAGCAGACCCCACCCAGGACACCAACTTCTTTCCTCGGTAGCTTTCTGCAGCGGCTACTGGCACCTCCCTAACACAGCGGTTCTCAACTGAGGGCAATTTAGCAATAATATCTGCACACCTTCTTGCTTAGCATAGCTTGGGGAGGGGTGTTACTGGCCTCTAGTGGGTAGATACCAAAGTACTCATTTCCTATTGCTACCTTAGAGGTTTAAACAACACAGAGGTGTGATTTTCTGCTTCCAGAGGTCAGAAAAATAATATGACTCTGCAAGGCTGCACTCCTTCTGGAAGATCATGGAAATAATCTGTTTCCTGGCTTTAGGCCACTCCTGGTCCCTTTCTTCATCCTCAAAGTCGACAGCCATAGCATCTTCTCCTCCCTCTCTACTGCCATCATCATACCCTTCTCTCCTAAAAGGACCCTTGTGATGACATCAGACCCACCTAGATATCCAAGTCAGTGTCCCCAGCTCAAGATCCTTAACTGTCTCACACCTGCAAAGGTCTGGTGGTGTTTTGTTTAATGAGGCGACAGTCACAGATTTCGGGGATTAGAACATGGACGTCTGGGAGGGGGTGGCATCATTCCATCTGCCACATCAGAGCTGCTGCTGGACATCCCACAACCTCACAACAGAGTCACCTGGTTCAACATGTTGACAAGTGATACAGTTGCAGGCAGGTCTCCCGCATGCTTTACCTAGTGCTGCTTCCTAATGTGACACAGCTGTGGAGCCCCCATTCCCAGATCCCCTCAACCCAACATGCTCCCTCGGTTTTAAAATAGTCAGGAAGGTTGCTCCGTCCAAGTAAGAGAAATCCTGTTTTCCTAAAAAATTTTAAAATGGTAGGAAGAGAGGCCGTCATTTTGTAGCCTTGATATTATTCCAAGGACCTAGAGGGTTTCAGCTTTAAATGTTTGGAAGTTGCCAGGTAAAAGGATTGAACTCTCCAAACCTTGGGAACAGAACACGAGAAGCAAGAGCAGAAATCTGCTGTGACCAACCCAGTCCCTGGTCCCTGCCCGATTTCCTGTCTTTCTTCCTAAGAGCAGAGCACTAATGCTGACTTCACTTGCATCGGCAGCCAAGCCCTGGGCCGTGTGCCTTAGAGACCCAACCCTCCTAGTCTGGCGTCGTGATTCCCGTTTTACAGCAGCAGACTGAGTCTCTGAGAAGGTAACATTTTGACCAAGGGGTACAAGAAGGGACTCAACACGACCTGCATTGCCCATTGGCTTTGGGACAGGATGGCTGATGTCCTGTCCACACAAAGCCCACATCAAACACACTTTCTACAACCTTAATGAAATGAACAAAGCTACTCAAAAGGTAAAAGCGCTTTTTTTTTTTTTTTTTTTTTTTTAAGGAAAGGTACAGGCAGGAATGAAGGCAAGTAGGTAGGCAGGGAGGGAAAGGAGGAAGCAGCACTATTTATATTTATTTAGTTCTTCACACTGGTTTCCCCCCACCACACACACACACACACACACACACACACACACACACACCTGGGACTGGAACCCAGGGGTATGTGACTTGCTCCTTCGAAGTCAGCTGACCCAACGACTGCTCCACCGAGGCGCGCCCGAAAGAGTTGGTTGATATGACTGGATACAGGCACCAGTGCGGCTTGGAGTCAGCCCACAGACACCGCTAGGTGATGCCTAACGACAGCACATGACAAGTTCTTTAGGAGAAGGGCAGACACGAGGTAGGAAAGCTAGAAAATGGAATAATAGCCACCAGGGATTTTATATATCCTAGGGTCTCTTGGTGCGAGTTACTGGGGCTTGGTTAAGGGACTGCAAGCCCCCAGCCAGCATTCTGGCATTTAGGTGGGAGTTGCCAGGGAGTGGCCTGGTGACTAAGGAAAAGTCTTTTCCGGAACCCACCTCCAGCATGCCTGGGGCAAGGGTGGGTTAGCCCACCTGGGGTGCTCCTTTACTCGGTGCTGCCTGATTTTCAGCGCACCACCCGCAGGCTAACTAATGTGCTGACCTCTGCACTCCTGCGGCTTTGTTCTCAAGGTGCCTCCCATCGAAATGCTCATGCAGGAGCCAGCAAACTTTGTAAAGGGACAGTTAGTAAGTATTTCAGGTTTTGCAGGCCACGTGGTCACCACTGAAATTCTCTAGTCTGCCCTCGTAGCCACAGAGGACCCACAAGCTCATGGGAGGGGCAGTGTCCTGATAAAACTTTACAAAAACAGGCAGTGACCAAATTTGCCGCCCCCTGAAATCTATCTTTAAATTTCTCAGTACAGCCATCTTTCCCTCCCCTGGCTCCATCCCACCCACACCCTCCCTCCCTCAAACTTTTCCACCACTGGAGAAAACACAAATTTTTCTAGAAAGCTGTTGAGCAGTACGTCCTGGAAAGTCTATGTCCGGGGCAGAGGACAAAGATAGGACAGAAAGCTGTTCTTTGCAGAATTCTGTATAACAGCAAAACAGGGAAAACAGACTGTCCATCAGAAAAGAGTTGCTCCCCCCAAAACCTGCTCTGTGCACATCACTGATACAGCTGTTAATGTTAAAAATGCAGATTTAGGGAACGCCCTGGTGGAGCAGTGGTTAAGTCAGCTGCCTCCGAAGGAGCACAGCTCACAAATGCCCCAAGGACCCGGGTTTGTGTCCCAGGTCCGGAGGGAAGAGGCAATGTGAATAACTAACCAAAAATTTTAAAATTGGTTCTTCTTCCTCCCTTTTCCTACCTGTCTGCCTGTCTTCATTCCTACCTGCAGTTTCCTTTTTAAAAAATGTAAATTTTACAGGTAGTGACATACAAAGCTATTATATTTGAAAATTAAGTCATAAAAGAGTATGTATCTATCTCATTTTTATTTTTAAAATGTGTACATAGATGTGGTTGATTTTTTTGTATCAAGTTGAGTGGGCTAAAGGAGGCCCAGATGACTGGTGAAACGTTTTTCTGGGAGTCTGGAAGCTGTTTCGGGAATAAATACATTAGCGTTTGAACCAGTAGACATGTTAGGTAGGAATTTGAGTTGAGCTGCAGGGGGAGGGAAGCCAAACCAGCACCAATCTGGTTTAAAATGCAGCTGGAAGGTAACCAGAAAGCTCAGAATGGAAAGCTGATGCTCAAAATCACAGATGGCAAAGCCAGGGACGTTTAAACACAGTTAACCATGAGCCAAGAAGCCACGTGCTGATGGTGGGAGCCACGGACTGCTGGAGAGGACAGAGGAATAAATCAGAAAGAGGTGCCAGTTTGCAGACCTCCAATCAATTTGAAAGAAGCCACTGGAAGGCCAAAGACTTTATCCCACCTGGGGACTCACCTGGGGGAGGATCTTTAAAATCCTCAGGTCCAGAACCTCTTGTTGCTGAGTCCTTTTCAGAAAGGACCGTTCCCATAAATCTGGGATGTGCTTTTTCCCCTTCTTCCTCCCAAATAAACACCCTGCTTCACTTCTGAGCTCCACTTCTCCTGCCTTCTCACACGTCCTTCTGGAGCAAATCTTCTCTCCAGAGACACAAAGAAGCTGATTCCAGGTAAGCACAGCCTAAGATCTCTAGGGTAGCGTGCAGATGTGTGCGAGGAAAACTAACTGGCAAAACCTGAGCCTTCTAAGAGTAAAGACCCCAAAGAAAGGACCCCACCTTAGCAACCTGAGTGTAGGACACACCCCTGGATACTCACGTTTTTTTTCACTCTAGGTATCTGGACACGCCCACCCACGCCCACGAAGGAAGAAACCCGGCTCTCCTATGTATTCAAGGATCCATCTGGCCTGAGTGAGAGGGGACAGCACAGGTCATTCATGCAGGTGTGCATTCCTTTCCTGTAACTTTCCCTGCCGGCAGGGAGCTTCAACTCGCTCTTTCTGCTTTTAATAAACTTGCTGTGTGATCCTGACCAAATGGCTCTCTCCCCGAATTCTTTATGGACGGACCCAGAGTCTCATCAGTGTGTCTCCCTCACCCTCACCTGCAGCAGAACCCACAATGGGGAAACTGAGGCAGGAGCCCCACAGTAACTGACGGAATGAAGAAGACTGTCCTCTCCAGCATGTGGGCATCATCCAAACCCTGAGACAGCCGGAATCGAACAAAAAGGAAACATTCACTCAGGGTCCGAACTGCGATGCCCTCTTTTTCTTGCCTTGAGGACATTGGCTGTCCTGCTGGTGAACCAGTCCTGGACTTTGACCATCTGCTCTCTGGTTCACAGGCCCGTGGACTAAAGAGTGCAGGATCTCCCAGCTCTCCTGGCGCCCCAGTTTGCAGACAGCAGATGGCGGGACTTCCAGCCTTCCTAATCACCTAAGCCAATTCTTTTATTTCTTCCAAGGAAAGGTGCAGGCAGGAATGAAGGTGACCAGGCAGGCCGACAGGAAGAGAGAGGCAGAAGCAGCATCTTTATTGCATTTAGTTGTTCACATTGATTGGTTCCCCCCACCCCACCCCCCAGCCCCAGGCCTTCAACCAGAGACCGTGGGTGGTATGGAGACTGCTCCCATATACCAGACCTCTAGGCCACCAACATGCACCCACATTAGTCAATTCTTACAATACATCTCCTCTTCTATACAGCCTATTGGTTCTGTTGCTCTGGAGTACCTGAAATAATAGCCTTTAAAAAATCTTTAATGGTAAATACCAAATATGGGTGAGAGTTATTTCTATTTGTAGGATTTTCACTTTTTATTGGCTTCTTTATTAACCTCGGGGGCTTCAGTATACGGCCCACTTCCACGCTGGCACATAGTAGGTAATCAGAACACATTTGCGGGTGAAGCAGAAAAATATTCTCAGGATGCGCTTACATTCCAGCATCAGGAGTTTCATTTGGTTTAAAGGAAAGCATTTCCACCATAATGCATGGAAACAACTAAAACGGCATCTGGAATGAGCTTTCCTGAGGATATTTGTTTCAAGAATGGAGTCATCTGAATCCTCCTTCTGTTGCCCATTTATTTATTGGATATGGTTTCATTAATGTATAGCATGTGTTTCAGGAGAATCGATTCACACCTCAGTACTGTGCATCTCCCCAGTCTCCCTCCTCCCTCCCCACTAATCTCGATCTTATCATCTTGGAAGAGAGCTTTTTCTCCTGGGTCATAAACCCAGAAGCCATAAAAGGATATACATTTGATTACATTAAATTTTTTTTAATCTTTGGACAGATTTCAAACCACCAAAATATTGAGGGGGATAAATCATGACACCGCAGGTCTCGCAGAATTGGTCTCCTGTCCCTGCCCCTCTCTGACATGAAGAACCAAGGACAGTGGAGGACAGCACCTGCTACCCAGAGCCTCCATCCTTCTAATCCAGAAAAAGGATTTGTCCCTATTCTCTGAAGAATGTAGAAAGGGGAGTTATTTATCTTTACTTTTATTAGAGTAAGGATGAGTCATTCCTCCCTGTCCCGTGGTGAAGCCCCCGCCCTTTCCCTGAGACCCCAGATCCCCTTTCCAGACCTCAGCTCAGGATATGAATGTCTACCCCAGCTACATCAGAATTTACATAAATTCTCCATACATATCTATTAAATGTGGACTTTTCTCTTACTAATAACCTCTAATATTCCTTTGTTCATGGGTCCAGCCTACAAAGAACCTCAGAGGAGTGGGGGAACTTTTCCTTTGACCCCCACAATACAAGTAACAAACCAGAAAATTGTCTCTGAAGCTTTAAGAGAGAAAAGGGTTAACTTCCCTAGTGTATAAAACCAGTCAGAGAGAGCAGACCAGTAGAAAAATGGCTAACAGATAAGGACCTTTTTTAAGAAAAGAAATGTAAGCAATCCTCAAAGACATGAACACATGCACTATGTTATTCATAAGGAGAGACATGCAAATTAAAACTTTCCTGAGGTATCAATTTTCACCTATCAGATTGACAAAATTGAAAAGAAAACCTATAATCTGCTATGGTTGATGCAGCGATAGGGAAATAAACACTCTCGAACATTGCTGAGGATGGGTGTAAATTGACACAGGTTCTAGGAAGACTTTGACAGTATCTATTAAAAAGTATATCATGCGGCCCAACTATTCCACTTTTAGGAATTTATCATAGGTATATTTGCACATGGGCGAATTACGTAGGTTTCAGATTAGTAACTGCAGCTTGTTTATAAAAGCAAAGGAATATCCACCCATAGAGCTGCTTAAATCTCTGTGGACAGACAGCACTCTGCAACTGCAGAAAAAAGAATACAGCGTTTCTATGTGCTGTTGTGGAAGGATCTCTAAGGTATCCATTTAAGAGGAAAAAAGCAAACAACAGAAAAAATAGATGTCCTTTATGTTAAAACAAAGACAGACTATATATGCACACTAGGTGTGTTTATACACACATATTTTGCATATGTACACCGATTTTTGAAATGACTCATCTGTTGCCTCAATGGCAGGACCAATGGTAAATGAAAAAGAACCCTTTAACCATTTATCTTTCTGAAGTTTAAATGATGTGAAAGAAAGTACTATCTGTTCAAAAAATTCTCAAAGATTGCTTCCTACTGCAGAACTTTCTCTGCACTGTCACCACAGAGGTAATGTACTTTAACTGTGCACACACACACACACACACACACACACACACACACACACAGAATTCTCCTAGAATTACATTGTTTTCCTTCCACAATGATGTTCAAATATTGCTTCCTCCAGGAAGTCTTCCCTGACCAGCCCAACCTTCTCCCCGCAAAGTGAACTGTCTCCGTTATACTCCTTTGCAGTTTGCATAGTACAACATTTCCCTGTGGTGTTTATCATGACTGATATTGGTTAGTCATTATTTAATATTCATCTCCCTGGGATATGCTTATACGAAGCTTTCTTCCCTTGGAGTGGCAGGGGGAGCTGCTATGAACAGAATGGGCGTCCTTCCCTTCCAAACTCACATGTTGGAATCCTAAGCCCTCAGGTGATGGTGTTAAGAAGTGGGGCCACTGGGGTGGGGAGCGATTAGGTCAGAAGTGTGGGGCCCTCAGGCTTGGGAAACAGCTACCTTGCTCTGTTCCCACCCTGTGAGGACACATGGAGTAAACGGCCATCAACAGCCTAAACCAGGGCCCTCCTGAGATCCTGGCCAGGCTGGCTGAACGGTATTGGACTCCAGCCTCCAGAACGGTAAGAAGTCAATTTCTGCTGATGAGACACCTAGTCCATGGTCACTTTTTAAATAGCAGCCTGAAATGACAAGGAAAGGAGGGAAGAAAACTGAAAGCGGTAACAAGAGTTATGGCGCACCCACTGTGAGCCAGACGCCCGTTTAAGCGCATCGGACGTGTTAACGCATCTCATCCCCCGCACAAATGGGTCATGGTATTACCTGCATGTTACTGAGCAGGAAACATGGCTTCAGGGAGACTAGGCAAGCTCGCCGAGGTCACCGGCAGGGTGATATTCAAACACAGGCAGGCTGGTTCTAGAGCCCCTGCTCTCAGTCCCTAGAGAGAAGGAAGGATGGGGAGAAAGAGGAAAGGGAGAGGGGGCAGGTCCCGAGTGGGGAAGGAAGGAGCATTTTACTACCCAGTCCAGTGCGGGAACTCACAATACCAGCAAGAGGTCTGAGTTTGGGGAATTTATAAGAACACCATTCAGGAGGCGTCTGTAAAATATAAGAAACACAAGCTAACAATATAAAACCTCAACAGAGAGACAAGCAGGCTGAAGTATGACAGCTGCCTCGTGTAGACAAGCAGGTAACACACATTGTCAATAAATACACTATCTGATGTGGGTTAATAGGCTTCATTGAATTAATGATGACAGAATAATTACCACGACAAGCAACAGCAGCAGGAGGCTGAGATTCTAACTGAGGATAATTCCAGCACCAGGCAAGATCGGAAGTTTTGAATTTAAGTCTATGGGAACTTTCCTGTCATTGCAGCTTTATTATTTGCATGATTTTAAGACAATAGCCTCCTCCCATGGCTTGTCTGAGTTGTCTGCAACTCAGTAGGAATCTAGCCACAGGATGGGACATATTAACAGGAGAAAAAGAAATGAGCCAGAAAGAAGAAAAGCAGAGATTCTGATTTTGACTTTTCTTCTTCAAGAGAATTTGACCCTAATCCTTAAAGTTCGGACTGCATGTTGGAAAGTAGGAAAACGAATGGAGACTAACAGCTCTTGTCTACTGAAAATTTATCTCCAGCCGGGCTCTGCAATAAGTACCCTTGATGCCAATCAAATTCTCCAAATAATTTTGTGGGGCGGGAGCAAACAGGTCCCCCTCTTTTATGAGTCAGACAACTGGAGCTCAGAAAAGCAAAATGACTTGTCTAAAATCACACAGCTAGGAAGTTTCAGAAAGGGATTCTAAGCCAGAGTTAAGAATGCAGAACATCAGAATAACGTCCAGAAAAGACTCACATCCGAGGGAGGGAGTAGCTCTGAGAACATGTCAGAGTCGGGTGGGCTGGTGGAGTAGTGATTAAGTCTCCTGTCCCTGGTCAAGCATAGTCTACACATATCCAGGGACCCAGGGTCACAACCTGGGGCAGAGTGTGTGATGGCGGAGCGGGGGTGGGGAACAGCCAAGACGAACCACTGAATAAAGTTTTTCTCCTTCCTCTCTCTTCCTACTGCCTGTGTCTGCTAGCTTTCATCCCTGCTTGTGACTGTCCTTAAAAAAGAAAGAAAGAAAGAACAAATCAGAGGGTGAGACCTACCTATAATTCTTGATGAGTATGAATTCCATTCCTTTCAGTAAAGGTCTGCTTGATGCCCGTCATGGCCCCAGCCCCGTGCAGATTGCTTTTCCCCACGACAGTCGCTGCTATGTTATTATAACGTCACCTTGACGGCCTTCATGTTGAGTGATAGACTCTCTGGTCCCTCTCCCTTGTACTTTAGCCAACAGCCTACAGCAGAAAATATGCGGTTGGACTTCCCGAGCTAGAGCATAACGACCATGCACCCTTCCTTGGACTCACACTCGGACCCCGGCCACCATATGGTGAGGAAGCCCAGCCAGCCCGTGTGGAAAGACCACATGGAGAACCATTGTCAGTGTGCTAACTGGCTAGCTGAGATCACAACTAACAGCATGAAACGCACGTGACAAAAAATGCCTCTCCATGACTCCAGCCCCTCAATGTGTGAGTTTTCCCAGCTAACCACAGACAGCACAGAGCAGAAGCAAGCCATCCCCTCTCCACCCAGTCTGAATTCTTGCCTCACAGCATCGGCGAGAATAATAACATTGTTGTTTATGCCCTTAAATACTGGTGTGGTTGCTACATAGTAACAGTAACCAGAGGAGCCTCCCTGAGTCTAAAATAAAGTGTATTAAACAGCATCTGTCTTTCTAATTTAAAAAAGAAGACTCTTACAGTCTTAGAATTTTAATCAAAAGACAATGTGTCTTGTAATCTTATTATAGATAATAGATCTATACTAATCTTATAAGAAATCTAAATGCCCATCAAACTGACAATAACCAAGCAGGTAACCAAATGGTGGCATATCCCTATAGTGAAATATTATTCAGTCATCAAAAGGAACAAAATATTAATGCAGGTGACAACATGGATGAACCTGGAAAAAATATTGTTCAATGAAAGAAGTCACACAGACACACATGCACACACACTTGCACACACATGCATACACGCAGACACATGCACACATGCACGCACACGTGCATGCACATGCGGACACACATGCACACGTGCACATGATGCCGTTTATGTGAAACAGCCTGAATGGGCAAATGTGCAGCAGTGGAAATTGATGGGTGGTTTCCAGAAAATGGAGGCAGAGCCCAGAAGAATCACTTCTTCATGGGTAAAGATTTCTTTACAGGGTAATGAAAATATACTTGGAATTAGATAGTGGTGAGAATTTTAAAAATCTGATGAATCTATACTAAAGCTACTGAATTGCACACTTTAAAAATTTGATGAAAGGAACATTGTATCGTAAAATGATATGTTTTAAGTGCACATGATTGCAAACCAACGTCTGTACATAATACACTAAGTTCACTGCTGAGAGTCCACTTTTGTCCTTCATGTATTTGACCCCTCCGACTCCATTTCTCACCCTTCCCCCAAGTGGTACACTTTTAAATGGTGGATTTTATGGGTGGTGAATTACATTTGCATTTAAAAAGGCAATGTGCCACATTAAAGGGTTCTGGGGAAATGCAAACTCATGAGCACTGAGGTCAAATACTTCTGGGGTGTCCTTCAGGAGGTGAAACCTCACTGTGGGAACCAGTGCAAAATCCTCGATCCTGCTGGGCTGGGATTGCCCATCTGTAAAACGGGACTGAGCAGACTCCCTTCTCAGGGCTGGTGTCAGGCCAGCAGATTGTCTTAGTTCACGATGATAACAGAAACTCATTCAAGCAGTATAAGGCCAAACAAGAGTTGTATTAAAGGAATCGGGGGACATTTCACAGAAGCCCCGGTCACTAAGAATTTAGCTTCATAAGAAACTTGAACGAGGAATTAAGAAGCTATCAAAAATCAGGGCTGATTTTCTTTCTGGCATATGAGCAACGAGTAGGTGAATTTCTTTAAAATGATTGCTTTGTGGGAAATCGAGATTTTGCATCATATTTTAAAGTTAATCCATTAGAGTCACTTGGTTATTTGCGAAACAACAGTTTTGTAAAGGAGAACTAATTTGAATACCAAATAAGGAAAGGCTCCGTATCCTCGCTGATAGAATTGGAAAGTGGTTAAGGATCACAAACTCAGTACGCAAATCAACCTCCTGTGACAAATTTAGTTCATGACCTTGGGAGGGTAAATGGACTTTTCTACAGCAAAGATTCAAACAAATATAGTTTCCTACAACACATTTCTTTCAGTCTACAATGATAGTCAGTTAATGATCCTAGGAACTCGTAAAATGAACTTTTTAATGGTATAGAAATGTGCTTTTCTATTTTATAAATAAAATTAAAAAGAAATGGAACTCTGTGGACAAGGGACAAATGTACACACAGATGATTAAATTCTTGATGGTGATAGCCCTAACATTCGGTGGTCTTCTTTGCTGATGGGAAGGGGGTGATTTTCAGCCCTGGATGCACATGAGAATCACCTGAATACTTGTTTTAAAATTCCAACACCCCCAGCCCCACGCAAAAAAAGTCAGATTTAATCAGTGTCAAATAGGGACTGGCACGTGTGAGGAGCAACTAGAGCAAGTGACAGCGAGAGGCATGGGGCGTGAGGTCACTCAGTGAAGGGGCCAGGCCATGTGGGTTTTTGTATGTCAGTGTGAGGAATTCAGGCTTTACTCTAGCGAATGGAGAACCATTGGGGTCAGAGACTTGGTTACAAGTCACATAAACCCAACTCACATTAGCCCAAATGGTACATTGTTGATGCTAACTCTCTCTCTCCCTGTATCCCTCCCTCTCTCTCTCTTTCTCTCTCCCTTCCTCCTTTCCTTCCCTTTAGTCTTCTTTTCTGTTTATCTGCTCCTTTCTACAATAGTCAAACAGATGTGGTTTCCTCTAACACTTTTATCCAAGGCTGGAGGGTTATATGTCAGGGGCCAGAAAGACGCCTTCTAATGTCACATTATCACATCACTTCCCAGTCCACGTGGCCAATGCTGAATAGCAAGCGTTGGTGTCCCACACCACGTCCGAAGGAGAAATGATCTAACTGGTTTAGAAGTCCTGACCTGTGATCTTATGGTTCACTGCTTTCTCATCACAGACAGGAAGGCAGACTCTGAGACATCAAGAAGAGAGCTCTCAGCTCTATTTAATCATTGCTGGTGGATCGTGTGTGCTAACTACAGACAGGAGCTGGACTAGATGCTTTTTAACATATTCTTTCCTTGAAGCTCAGGACCACCCCGTACATTATGTACACTATTATTGTCCCCATTTTACAGATAAGGAAGTCAAGGTGCAGCAGGGTCAAGGAATGCTCAAGGTCACCCGACAAAAATGACTGAGTAAATAGTCCTTGTTCTTAATCACCAGACTAACTGCCACCCACCACAGTATGGCACCCTTGTTATTGTGGAATTAAATGCATTATCAGTGCCCGGCATATGGAAAATCTAGATAAATGTTAAATATTACATATAGCATCTACCTTGGCAAGAGATGGTAACTTCTGTGAGTTTCTAAAAAGGGCTCCCGGTGGCTTCCATCTTCCGATGTTTCTGCTCTTGCACGAGCCACTCCCAGTGAGTGTGAACTGGGCCTAGTGATTTACTCCTAATTACCTGCATGTGGCTACAGCCGTGTGACATCACTGCAAAATTAGTTGTGTTTTATGAGTCTGCTCAGGCTGCCTGAGACAAATGCCACAGACTGAGTGGCTTAAACAACAAGAATTTTTAAAATAGCCTGATTGCTTCTTTTGTTTCACTGCCATTTGCATTCTAGGATTGAAACGGCACCTCAATCTATGTGCATCTCACACCAGCCCGCCACCAGAGTCCCAGTGCCCTTCCCTGGCACCTTGTCCCTCCCCCACTCCCTCCTTCAACCCCCCGTGGTAACCACAGTCTTGCATCCTGTAAATTTTGTTTAGACAGGTACACCCTGATGGCCTAGCAAGTGAAACCTGGCTCAGTCCACATACATCCCAAGGTCTCTGGTTCGAGACTCAGTTCTGGGGAAACAACCAAGATGGACAACTAAATAAAGTAGTTCTCTTTCTCCTCTCTCTTCCTACCTGCCTGCTTGTCTGCCTGCACCTTTCCTTTACAAAAATTGCTTTTGTTTAAACATTTATTCTCTGATTGCTCTGGAGGCTGGACATTCCAGGTCACAGTGCCCGGATGGTTGATTCTGATATGATGTGTCCTCACACAGCCTTTCTTGGTATGTGAACAGTGAGAGAGAGAGTTCTCCTAGCTCTTCCTCGTCTTCTAAGGACACTGTCTTATCAGACTAGAGCCCTACCCTAAAGACAGTGTTTAATCTTAATTACATCCTTCAGGGATCTGTCCCCAAGTTGTCACATGGGGGCTTAGGAAGGCACCATATGCATGCTGGAGGGACACAAATCATTCCATAACAATTATAAAAAGCTTTGACGTCTCCCCTCCCCCAAGTGCTGGCTTTGGTGAACAGGTGTCCTGTGTCATCGGTCCCCACGGTGAGAACCACATAGTGGGGAACCAAGGGCCACCTCTGGCCAAATTGCTAGGCGCAAAAGCCAGCAGCCCAACAGCTCTCACGGGACTGGGTCACACGATATTGGAAGTGCACCCTCCCCAAGTCCAGCCTGGAGATGGCTGCTGTCCTAGCGGTCACCTTGATGGCAGCCCATGTGAGACAGCCTGTCCAGCGGACTCGGCTAAGCATCGTTCAGACTCCGACCCACAGAAACTCTGTCTTGTTTGAAGCCTCTGCGTTTGGGGATAATTCGTTATCCAGTAATAAACGAACAGTGACTTAGATCGGAACAGAAATGGGAAAGGTGGAGAGAAGTGGGTGAATGCCACCTGCGTTTTGGTAGCTGAGACCCTGGGTCTTAGAGATGAGCTGAATGGTGAGAGTCAGTTGGACCCTAGAATTCCAGAAACGGTGCGGAGCGTGATGCCGCTGGTCGACATGGAAAGCAGTGCGGGGTGAACTGCCGGAAGGCGGAACGCAGAGTCCTCACCCAAACCTGTAACCCGGAGGACAGCGGGCCATCCACGCCCAGGTGCGAGGAGGCGAGCTGCTGCCGCAGCCTGCCGCTCAGAGAAGGGTCGCCTCTCCGCCTCGCTGAACCTCAGTCTCCTTTTCCGTCCCGTGCAACGGCTTTCCCGTGGCTCGTGCCTGTCTCAGAAAGCTCTCCAGGACCAAGGTGCGCACGACGCCTCGCTAAGTAGACCAGCTCTGGACGCCTGATCCAAACCGAGCCCCTCCCCAAGACCTAGGAATTACAACTCGGAGACACTAGGCGTCTCCATCGGTTCTTCCATCAGAAACCAGGACCCCACTGAGCATTTTTAGCCTCATGCTCCCAAAACATTGCTGGGAGAGAATCAAATAAGTGCTCCCGGAAAAAAAAATGACAGAGACAGCAAATGTGTCACCCCAGAGAAAGAAACGGAGAGAGGCGACGGTGGTTCCCCAACCTGAGCCCCGGGCACTTCCTTCCTGAGCGTCCCATTACATGGCCATGTCCTCTGCACCAACCCCCTTTGGTTCTTTTTTTCATATTGATTTTATTGAAGGGGTATTGCATTCTAAGATTGAATGCCATAGCAGACCAACCTCTGTGTTCCACACTGTAAGTTTACCATCATTTCAGTTTCTCCTTCACCTTCAAATGAACCCCCTCCACCCACTTGTCACCCTCCTCCCCGCCTTCCCTTCCCACAACCTTTGATTTGCTTTTTTTTTTGGCTAAAAATCTGTTGTTTGATTTAATTTCTTAGCGATCAGACAAATTTGTAGCTACTGGCAGTATTTGTTTGTTTGTTTGTTTGTTTAAGTCTGTTTTTGTTTAATTGAGTTCATTCGTTTGTTTGCTGCCTCTATACATCTCATAGGAGTGATTATCGTATGATTTCTCTCTTTCTCCTTCTGGCTCATCTCACGCAGCATCAATGCCTCCAGGTGCATGCATGTTGCCTCGAATGGCAGGGTCTCACCTTTTTGATGGCTGCATAGTATTCCACGGTGTGTCTATACCAGATCCTCATCGTCTACTTATCTGTGAATCCCTTTGCTTCTTAAGTTGCTTTGATGGGTTTCTGTTGCTTGCAGCCAGGAGAGCCCCAGTGAGACAGGGATAATATTTGTTAAACGTTTGCTTACCTCAAAGCAGGATTACCATGACAATTGCCAAAAACGGTCATGTATTGGGCAGGGCCCTATAAACTGGAAAATAGAGATTTTTTTAAAACTTATTTGAGTAATGTAAACAAAAAACAAAGATATTCTAGAGTCCCTGAGTAGCTCTATATGTAAACTTTCAACACCAGAATAGAAGCAGAAGCCATCTAGAACTGACCTGTCCAATACAGCAGCCAGTAGCCAGATGTAGCTATTTAAGTTTCAATAAAATAAAATTCCCAGCTGCAGTGGCCACTCAAAGCCGTCAGTCATCCTGTGTGGCCAGCAGCCACCAGCTGGACCATGGCTGTTCAACATCACAGAATGGTGGTTTCACCAAGGCAGGGAACACTCACCAAGTAACTCAGGATGTCTGTGAAAAGGCATTCCAGAAGCTAACTTTAGAAGAGTGGGATCACATCCTCACTCAGATCCCAAATTTGTGAATAATCCCATTGTTTAATGCATCGTTGTTTTTTGGCTTAGCCAACTAGCTTTATTTATATTTGCATTTTCAGCCTAGATCACAAGTTTGAGTGAAAATCCCACACAGGTCTTGCTCCATGCATGAAATCTCTTCCTCTGCTTTGACTTTATTCTATTTTTTTCCCCATATACACATGCATTACCTCATTGTATTTCTGGCTACATAAGATTTACCAAGAGCACCAAATTACACCTCTTTCAGAAATTAGATCATCTTTCCACCTAAAGTAAGCCGTTCCGCCTTATCCACTCAAAGGGTAAGGAATTTCATCACTGTTATAACAGAGATCTGGCAGAGCAGAGGACGACTTAACAAAACTGATAACTGAACGCCATCGGTGTCTGGCTCTTGGTCTAGTCTGCTTTAGATAAGAGCACTTGGCTTTCCAGAGATGATGGCATGATATTGGTGGCAATTTTATTGAGCACTTCCTACAATCGGTGCTATTGCATTAAGTCCTTTATGGGCATTATCTCAATTGATACAGCAATTGCTGAGGAAGTATTGTTATATCCATTTTAGAGATCTCAGAAAGGTTAGTAGCGTGTCCAAGTCACACAATAAACGCCAAAGTTAAGAATCCCACCAATTCTTTGATTCCAGAACCAATCTGAAAAATCACTAACTGCACATACTCCCACCTGTACTGATTATTAACCAGAGATCACAAAATCAGGAACTCAGGTGTATTGACATGAATGCAATTCCTTATACAGGAAGTTCCATCAAAGTTCAGCGATCAAACAAATTCGTAGCTACTGGCGGTATTTTCCCTTCACTAAAATCTGAGCAGTAGGACAGATTCAAGATAAAACTGTACTGTTAATGCTCCTTTTATAATAGCAGGTGATCTGTGACTTTCTTTTTTTTTTTTTTTCTTTTCATTTCCTTTTCCCCATCCTTCAGGGAATCATCTGTGCTTGGTTTAAAGGTTCAAAAACAACAACCATGAGTTTGAACCATGGGTTAAAAGAGGTGTCCACAGATGAAGTGAACAAAAGGAACAAATTTTAGACAGACTATCAAACGAAAGTTCCCTCCAGCAATTTTCTTGGGAAAAGTCAGCGCCCTGACTCAAGCTCTCTACTCAGTCGTTCTCTTTTAACATTTGACATATGTATGCGTGTTTTACATATTTTCAACTTGCTCTCATATTCAGTACGTCTTAGCATTTCAATGCCTCCCTTCCCCCTCTCTACAGTGTTTCTCTCAGAATACAGTCAGGATAGATGTGTCACTCTGTGACAGAGCTGCTGATAACCTTACGATCACTCATTCACTCAACAAACACCTAAGGAGAACATAGCAAAAAGAAATGCAATATTCCATCCATCTCTGGTTCTAAAGACACATCGAAGGGTCTGGGGTTTCCATCTAAAGCTGAAGCAACGTAGATGGAAACAGAAGACAGGACTCTGGTCGAGAAGCAGGGATGGGAGGGGCAGCAGCTCAACTCTTGGAGAGGCCTGGGGGTCTAAAATCATTCTGCTGCTGATGTCGCTCACCCCTTTCAGACAGGACAGATGCTATTGTGAGCACTAGAGAAGAGGGACATTTGGAGCTAGCAGAGCTTAAGTGACTGTCATTCTCAAAATGACAGACAAAAAGTACGGAAATCAGACCACCTAAGAGGCGCTGGGTTGCAGTGGGCCGGAGACTTCACCCACCTTGTTGAACACCTATCTCGGTGCAGACGCGGTGCCTGGCACACAGTAGGTGCCTGCCCTAGATCAGCTTCCCAAAGAGCAAGGACTCAGATGGGGCTTCTTAAGTCCTGATTCATTAAAGGCATTCAAACCACAGCCCTAATACAACTCACGAAATTTGTGGAGCCCACTAAGAGTATGACTAATGACCACTCCCTCTTGTTATGGGATCGTATCCTACTCTTTTCTGATTCCTCTTGCCGAGTCTTGCTGAGTTTCACAAACAGCGTAGAGATCAGACTGAGCCAGGGTGCTGGTGCACAGGTGTCTCGGGTCTGGAGAAACAAGGACTGACCAGCGACCCTCACACACTGCACCTCAGCCTCCCTGTGAGCTGGGACCTGAGTTAAGTTGCTGATATGGAAGCTGGAAGTGACCAGAGGGCCACCTGTCGGGAGGACACTTCCTTATCACACAGCTGCCAAGCTCAGACTCCCCCTTAAAGATCTCTGCCTGCTTTCACTCAGGGAGACGGAGGACTTGAGACTAGGTCACCCTGTCTCCATTTTCTGCAGGAAATAAATGGACCCTGTCCCTTCTCCCAAGTCTGGGGTTGGGTTTCCTCGGCGCCCTGCACAGGACCGGGAGGTTGGGTCACACTCAGGAGAGCAGGAGCGGGGCGGCCTCACTCTGGCTGCGAGCTCTGGAACACCAACAGCAGCAGCACGTTGGGTTGTCTGACTTGCCTTTGGGGACCCCCCCCCGGGGGAGGGAGTTGCCAGAAGCTCCCAGGCCTTTCTGAGCACAATTCCTGGAGGAAGGGGAGCAGCCGGCACCCACAGTGGCGGGTGGGGGTGGGGTGCATGCCTTGGCCTCCTGAAGGGGACCTGGTGAGGAACCAGTAGTGTCCAGGGTGCTGCTCAAATAGTCATTTGTTGGATGGGCAGCTTGTCACCAGGACCGTCCTGCTTCCTCTCTCTGCATTCTCTATACACAAGACAGGACTTTCATCTTCCAAAGATTTCACAATCACTGTCCCCAGTTCAGAACCAGGGTCCCGTCTGAGCTTGCTTACTGCCCTCCTGGGCGGAAGGAAGGACAGCGCTGGCTTACAGCTGTGGGATAACACCCTCCCCCATCAGCCAAGGCCATACGAATTAACAAATTAACGGCTACAGTGGGGTTTGTCTGGCGGCTGGATAAAGCCAATTCGTGTCAAGGGACAGAGATATAACATAAAGCATCCACTCGAATTTTATCTCCCATAGAGGACTTTTGCTTCTCACATTCTTGAACCGCCCAGAGCCTGAGAAATCAGACTGGGAACAAATGTCCCCTTCACATCAAGTCAGCATTAAAGCAGGAATGTGTGGTCTAATGGTTACTGTAGGGAGAAATTAAGCCACGTCGCTCTACCTTTTTTCTTTTAATTTCACCCACTCTCCACTCAGCACTCCAATGCCCAGCCATGCCACTGGACAGGTGCCCGCTCCCCAGCTCCACCAGGCCACTCCTCCCTCCTCGGTCCCACAAACAAAAGCAGCATCCCTTCAAAGGAGGACTTGGCAGAGGGGAGGGTTTCCGTGCAGTCTTTTCCAAACCGAGAGCAGTCAGACTCACACTCACGCTGTAGTCCGAATGAGCATCTGCAAAGCGGCTTGTGTCCTCCCCAGCTTCACACCTTTCTATTCGGGGGCAAACGTACAACCTTTAACAGGACCCCCGCTGCACCTGCTCTCCTACCGAGGTGACTCAGAGCGGACCCCTAGAGCCAGCGCCCGCTGGGAACCGGAACGCCGAGCCCGGCCCTGACCGCCAGGGAGAGGAGCAAGCCGGCTGCTGAGTTCCTCCATCAATGGCCAGTGGGCTCGCCAACCAGAGCCATGGTTCAGGGTCTCCCCGGTTTTCACTATCAAAATAACCAAACGGTGGGTTTGGGGGAGCTTCCGGGTTGGTCAGCACATCCCATGCCGGAGGGCAGTGTACCCCGGCTCCACGGACACAGAGGCCCCTGCACTCCAGCCCTCACTCTGTATTTCTTCATCTGACGCCTACTCGTGCTCACTTTAACGACTTCTGACGGCAGAGCGAGGCCTTTCCGATCTCTTTTCTGTGAATTATTGCAGCAAATGCGGGAATCGGAAGGCGGTCATGGAAAACCCCCAATTTTCAGTCAGTGGGGCAGAAGTACAGGGGACCCAGGGACGCCACTGTGGCTAGTGTTTGAAGCCGGGCGTTGGCCCACGGGGCCTGTCCTGGTGGACAGTTGAAGTTCGCCGAGTTATCGGACACCCACTGGAGTCAGAACATCAGAGAGGATTCCGGCTGAGGTACATGGTTGGTCTTAGACACATGTCAACTAAGGAGGTTTTCATTATTTTATTTTTTTGCTTCTTAGAGAAACCCTAAAGCATGAGCAAGCGCTCTTTAAAAACCTGATGGCCGAGCGGATAAGGCCACTGGACGCAGTCCCTATCCATCCCAAGGACCCCGGTTCGAGGCCCAAGGCAGCAAGCAACCAAGATGAGGAACTAAATAAAATAAACCTTTCTTCCTTCCCCTCCCTGCCTGCCTGCCTGCTCGTCTTCATTCCTGCCTGCACCTTTGCTTAAAAAAAAACCAAACACCAGCAGCAGTTTAATCCGGCTTGTCCCGTACACACAGCTCTGGGCAAATCACGTAAGTCCGTGGGGCTCAGTTTTCTCGTTGCTGAACCACATGGTGCCATGGAGTCGCCTGAGAAGGGAACGAGCCAGTGCGTGTACACGTCAGGACAGTGTCTGGCCTGCAGTAAACCCTCCATAAAACCAGGTTTTATTATTTTTCTCTTTCCTCCGACTCATTCTTCTTTAAGTTCGCAAGAATAGGTCTTTTCCTTGAAGCTAAAAAGACCCAGTAATTCTCCTGCCTTTTCCCTTTGAAGAGCAAAGTGTGTTAAGCAAAGTAAGAACGAAGGGAAGCGTTTTTCTTCAACAGAGGAGGGGCCCGCAGAGTTGGCAGGGGTGGGGAGACTGGAGGGGCTGACACAGCCCTGCTCCAAAGAGGCCGATGTGTGATCTCTGCCGCCGGCCAGGTTCCTGGGCTCCCAGCCGGCTGCCTGCTGGAAACCTGTGGGCAGCTGCAAAGCACGCTGGTGCCTGCGCTCACACCCCGAGTCTTGGGAGGATGTCCTGACAGGGATCTTCTACAAGGTCCCTGAGTGAGTCCAAGGTGCCGCCAAGGATCCATTTCCACCTTGTCCTTAGAGTGGGTCTCAGGAACTTTAATACGCACACAAATCACATTGTCACAACGCAGAGTCCAGTTCAGTGGCGCTGGGTGGGGCCCCACTCATCATTTTTTCAATCCAGGTTTGGATGCTGGTGCTGTGAGCCCAAAGACCAGACTTTAGGAAATAAGAGTCTAAGAGAAGGCTCCAGAGCACCCTTGAGCACACACCTCACATGGTGATCCTCCTCATTATCCATCACCCTCACCCCCACCTATCAAGCTGACCCTCACCCAGCACCCAACACCCATCCCCAGCACCCAGCACCCTCACCCTCACCGAGCAACAGCACCCTCACCCAGCACCACTACCCTAACCATAATCTATCACCCAGCCCCCAGTACCTTCACCCAGCACCCTCACCTGGGTCCCAAAGCACAATGGTTGCTGCTTTGGGTTAGTTTTCTCAGAACATCTGGACCTTCCTACAACTGCAAATTACTCCCTATTGCCCACTTGGATGACATAAAGTATTCCCAGGGGCACAGAAGGAACCATACTGTCACCCACACCACCCACAAATCGAGTCTGTCTGCGACATCCAAGCCCAGTTGTTCCCACTCACCCTTCCTCGTCCAGACCCAACCCCTGTGCACCAAGCATCCTGTCAAATAAGCTCGCTGAGCCTCCTCCCTTTCCTGTGCACCTGAGGCAATTATTACTTGTCACAAACAAGAACTGCCAGCTGTGAGCAGAGTTCAGCTCGCTGTTCTTAAAATGCCTTATAATCGTTTCTCTCAGAGAAGAATTCTTGGTCCCGCAGCGGGGCTGCCCAGCCAATCACAGCGTGGTCTCGGGCCTATGTTTTGAAAAGATAATCTGTCACTGTCTGGTCACTGTCAGAGGGATGCAGGCCTCTTGCTGCAGGGGGCAGAGATGCAGGAGAGACAGACAGACAGACAGACAGACAGACAGAGAGTCTCCTCCCTCTCTAGCAATGCAGCTGGTTGTGAATCCCAGGAGCCTGTCTCTGCTGTAGCCTTGACAAGTGTCAACAAACAAAACAACACCTCAGCTCCTCGCACACCTGTAGACAGTGCTCCACCACAGCTCGCTCACACCCGTTTCCTATTTATTTGTCTCTCAAGTTCCACTCAGGGAGAATGGCAATGTCTTCTGGGATGGATTCTAAGTCAAAGCTGAGAGGGTAAAGTTGTAGGGGGCCTGGAAGACGACCCCCCGGGGGCCCAGTGTGGGCCTGTGAACAAGACAGAACATGGGCCCTATCTGCCTCTCTGGAATCACTGCTCTGCGGGGAGCCAGTTGTCAGGCTGTGAGGACATCGGGCACCCCCATGGGGAGCAGGGAGGCCTGCAGGCAGTCTTGAGCGAGCTCAGCAGAGGCTGTCCGCCTAGGCCTCCTGCAGCCCAGGCCAACACCTGACCGCTCCTCACACCCTGCTGGGCCCTGCAGGATTCCCGACACACAGGCGCTGAGAGATGATAAGCTTTGGTTGTTTGAAGCTACAGCTTTTGGAGTGACAATACATCACTACCGTATTTATTCCATTCTAAGTCGCACCCCAATTGTTCACGAGGCTTTCATGAAAAAATCAAAAAGAGTAAGCTTTACTGGCGAAGTTCAAAAAATTTAAAATGAGAAGTAACAAGGAGCGAGGAATTAATTTATTAAAAAATCTTAAATACATAATGTATTAAAATGACCCAAAAAAGGGCAACTTAGAATCCCATAAATACAGCTAAATATGCAGTGATGTGTTATACAACAACAGACAACCAACACCCCATCCGTTCCAAACCAGACCACTGAAATGGTGTCAGCTCCTTCTCCGGCAGGTCACAGTCCCAGTCACTTCGAGATTAGACACGGAGATAATGCCAAGATGCTGGCATTCCTGCTGACGATCAGCACCGGCATCGTGACGGCAACTCTCATGTAGAGAAGGCTCATTTGGAGCCAGATACCATTCCTTGCAGGTTTGAAGTCACATAATCCTACAGCCACCTCATATTCCTACCCCTGCCCACCTGCACCAGCCCATAGGCGCAGAGCACCTCTGTTGTTGGACAAAGTTGGGTTGAGTGATGGGTGCTACCAAGCAGCACCACACACTCGGGGAGCTGGTGGCAGGGGGGTCTCAGTAGGAGAGTGTTAGGAGGGGCTTGTAGGACTGGGGTAGCACTGGATGGCCTGTGGTGAAAGTGGAGGTGATTCTGAGATTGGGTATCATAATCCTTTTAATGGAGGAGGCAGGAGGAATGGAGAGTGCAAATGCTGTCGCTGGAAAGAAAGAGGCAGCAGCTCCTGCCGGAAGGAGGACACAGGTGACCACACTTGGTTTACATGGTGTCCTTACTCTTTCCTCTGTGTTCAGACATGGTCCCAAGGGCTCTCGTTTCACCACTGCCAGCGTGAAGTCTTCCCGTCTGTGTGTCCTGCGACAAACTGCCTAAGGAGGGGGTATCACAGTCTAGCGTCAGGGTGGGGGGCTCCCTTTCTCATCCCAGATGACATGACAGATGGAAACTCTGAGGTCAACATAGTTCAAATGCCAAGGCTGACAAAGATTTGAGAGCAGAGCTTCTCAAATCATCTGTGGTGAAGGGTTAGCTTGGATCTGTTTTGTGTGTTTGCAATCTATTGTGAGTCGATATTCTCAGCACATACAACATAGATGAATTACTAGACCGATGATCATGCACTTGGGCCTTGCGTCAATGTCAAATTGCCGTCCATTTCTAAACACTCTCAATTTCTGTGCTTTCTGGCCACCAACAAGCAGCAAACAGTTCTCAGACCTGTACTGCCCCTGGTCCCCACTTCGAGTGGCTGTAGGGGCTGTGGAAGTAAGAGTTTCCCAAACATCATGCACTGGTGCCCCTTCATTTTTGACATTTCCTGCAGCCCCTCCACTGTTATTTACTCAACGTTATCTTTAGAGATCCCTGTAGGGTAGCATGGAATGTGACCCATGTCCAACCTTGATGGGCGCAGCGCCTTGCCAGCACTGACCACGGACCAGAATGTACCAGATGGGCTTTCAGGATGATGACGGCCTCTGCCCACACTGACTGTGCCCGGGATGTCCTGCCCTGCAGTTCTGCTGTTCTTGCCCCCCCAATCCCCTCCTCTGCTGATATCCCCTTCAAAAGAGCCCCTCTCCTCGCTGTCTGGAAACATGTCTTACCGGCTGCCGTCGGGAGATGGAAACATGCCTGAGCTGTGGCCATTGGGACCCCTGCTCTGAGGACAGTCAAGGCCCTTGTCCTTCTCGGGATTTCCTTGGACCGTCTACTAGGCAGACTTGCACACCTGCTAATAATCCTCATCCGGAATCACCCACACCCCTTCGGGCGGCCACTATCAATAGACAGAAAAGTCTGACAAGCAGTGCAGAAGATGCAGAGAAGTTAGAAGCCCCTGTTTCTACAATTGCTGGAAATGTGAATGGTATAACCGTCATGGAAAACAGTATAAAAGTTTCTAAAAATGATAAACAGGATGTCTTTATGACCCAGCATGTATGTTCTGGGAATACAGTCAGAAGAAAGCAAAGCAAGATCTCAGAGAGACAGCTGCATCCCTGTGCGTGTTCACAGTACACAGATTATTCACAGCACCGAGAGACGGAGGCCACCCGAATGTCCGTCCACAGACGACCGAACAAGAAAGCGTGCTGTGCGGTCACGCTAAGCTTAACCCTGCGCATCAGATCCCTGAACCTGCTTGGGGAAATGGCAGGTCCACGTTTTCTCTGAATTTAACTGAAATTTGCTCTTTCCTTCCATTATAAGTGAAGCCGACACAGCACAGTCATATTTGCACTGTCTGTGACATTGTCACCAATATAAATCACAGGTATTTTCATATCTCGTTACAACTGTTGCAGACATTTCAGGAGCTGGTCGATAAGCATCGTTAATTGAATGACATCATTAGACCCACACAAAATCTTGTTATTCAACATGTTCATAAAGAAACATGCATTCCTGTGACATAAATCTGGCGGAGTTTCTTACATTTTAATAACCATGTTAGTATAATTGGTTTCCTTTGTAATTCTGTACACTTTGTTTATTTTCTGCACTGTTAGGAGTCCATGAACCTCACCAGATGCTAAAGGTGACAGACAGAGAGGGGGAGGGAGAGGGAAAGGAAGAGGGAGAAGAAGAGGAGAGGGGGAGG